>JAJJMC010010050.1:1089105-1118201 GCA_023531435.1 Papaver californicum
TTAAGGTTAGGAAATCTCTGATGATGCACACACAATGGACAGAGCCAACTGCTCAGCAAATTGTCCTTAACAAAATAGTCCTCGGGTACTCCTTAAGAATGAGAGATGTTATACCCCAACAGAGGAGATGTATCCAGGATAGAACTGCCCGTTATGATCATTATAAGCACAATACTAATCACCCTCAAGAACTTAACAGCAAGATAGAAGTGAAGGGAAATAAACAAGCAATACGCAAAATAAAGCAAGAAGAGGGGAAAAGAAGACAAGATAGTAGCTGCTTCTGGAGTGAATTTTAATGGAGAAATTCGTTTTCTTTTTATAGGTAGAAGAAGAAGTGAATGTGGCAATAATCACGGACATTAAGTTTGAAAATTAATTCCACGCATTAATCATGGAGATAATGGTTAAAACGGATATAAAACGGTTAAAAATTATTCTCTCCTAAAGACTCGTCGGGTCATACGCCCCCATAATTAAAACAAGATTTGAATTAGTCAAAAAACCGTTTCAAAAAACGTAAATCTTGGTTGGTCCGCAGCCTCAACTACGCCCGCAACACACACTCAGTTCCGTAGCAGCAGCCACGGTCACACCCGCACCCGCAGCCACAGCCGCAAGTCCGCAAGCTACGCATTCTTCGGTGCGAAGCACCATACATGTGTGAAAAGCATGTGTGCACCAACTAGCTCATTGCCTTAGTACTCCCCCCACCACAAAAGCTTTTAAACCGTAAGGGCCCTCCCTTAGTTGCAATTTTTGTGGTAATAAGGAGAGAACTCATCTCTAGTCTCTCCAATGTGGGACTAAAGGTTCTTCATTCACAATAGTGAAAAATGAGCTATTCACCCTTAGTGACATCTAGGTCCTAAGGTCCATTCCCACCAAGACTAAAATTCATTTTAAAGTTAATTTTTTTCCAACAGTTAGTTCTTCAAGCGATCTAAGCCCGAGACCACCTTTCTCTTTGTACATTAAAAACCAACTCCAATTAAGAAAATGCATCTTCTTTTTTTCTCTCGAATATCCCCACCAGAAGTTTCAACGGTTTGATTGAGTTTAGCCAGGATTCTCTTTGGAATAATAGTTGTTGCCATATAGTATACAGGAATCCGTGCTAGAACTGATCTAATAAGAGTAGTCCTCCCAGCATGGGATAAGAAGTGTTGTTTCCGACCTGAAAGTTTGTTATCAAACTTGTCAATAAGGAAGTTGAAGGATGAGCAGTCATTAATTCTCTTCAGAATATTCACCCCCAAGTATTTGTCCTCAAGTCGCGTCTTGCTAACACCCAGTTGAGAAATAACTTCAACTTGTCTTTCAGTATTGACATTCTTGCTGAAGTATATTGATGATTTTGCATAATTTACTTGTTGACCTGATAACTTATAATAGTGATGGAGAATAGTAGAGACTAAGATAATGGTGCTGATGTTCAAAGATCCAAATAATATTACGTCGTCCATATACATAATGTAAGATATGACAGGCGCCCATCTTTAAAGACGATAGCCTGAGTATAACCCATCATGCTCAAATTTTTTTAGGATACTTGTGAGACTCTATGAGCATAGAATGAAGAGAAACCGTGAGAGTGGGCATCCTTGCCTGATGCCTGTCTCACCAATGAAGTAACCTGCAGGATGCCCGTTCAATAAAACAGAAAAAGACGACGTTGTAACGCAATTCATGATTAAGACTAAGGGTATTGTCGGAAAAAACAAAAGACACTCAACACTAAACTAAGAAATCCCCAGTCGTTATCCTAAGCCTTGCTCATGTCCAGTTTAAGCGCGAACGAGCTAATAATGGAATTAGATGTGCTTATAGAATGAAATAGATCCTTTGCAACAACAATATTATCAAGAATCTGCCTTCCAGGAATGAAGGCAGATTGGTTTTTCTCAATGAGGGAGTCAAGAATAGGGTTAATCTCTGAGGCAATAATCTTAGTAATCACCTTGTAGATCATATTGCAGAGTGCAATGGGTCTGTAATCTACTGTCGTGGATGGGTTTTTAGTTTTGGGAACTAGAGCGAGGTAAGTATGATTGAGACAGGGAGGTAAATGAGCAAATCTAAAACATTTCTGAATGAAGTCAATAATCTCCATACCAATAGTGTCCCAGCACTTTTTGTAGAATAAGGCAGGGAACCCATCTGGTCCCGATGCCTTAAGAAAACCCTTTTTCTTTATAGTATAGAAAGTTTCTTCACCAGTAGGGACGACACGAATCATCCTGCAATCATTTTGAGAGATCTTGTTAAAGTTATCTAAAGAGAAAGATAAAGGGGAAACATTGTTATCTCTATAAAACAAATTATGAAAATGAGACACAAGAAACTCGTGAATGGCATCTTGGTCAGAGACCCATTCACCATCGTTGTTTTTCAAAGCCAGGATTCTATTTTTACTTCTTCTGTGGAGAACTGACATGTGGAAAGATTTTGTGTTCTTGTCGCAATTTGGTACCTAATTAGACTTATTTCTCTGGACAGAACATTCTCTCCCTCTTGGTAAGGACATCTATCTTAAGATAAGATAGTTTTCTCATCCTCTCTTATATCAGTAACGTGTGCCTTATCTTGTAGATCAACAAGATTTTTCTTCTCAACTTCTAACTCCCTATAAACATGCCCAAAAGTCTTTTTACTCCATTTTGTGAGGATCTTTCTCAATGATTCAAGCTTGTTAATGGTATTACCTTCAGATGTTTCCCATCCTTTTTATATGACTTCGATGAACTGTGGATGCTCAGTCCAGAAGTACTCAAATTTATATTTGTGTTGGTTTCGTGATGGCTTTCTTAGACTATTAAGCAGAATAGGCGCATGGTCGCAATAAATTCTTAGTAAGTGAAGAACGGAAGCCTCAGGAAAGAGCAGTCTCCAATCCTTGTTTGAAAGCACTCTGTCCAACCGCTCCAAAATTGGCGCAGCTTGAATCGCACAATTCGACCAAGTGAAAGCAGGTCCAGCATAGCCAAGATCAATAATATCTTTATCGCGCACCATATTTCTGAATTCGTTACAACTGATATCGGTGTTGGGGGAACCACCATGTTTTTCAAAAGTTTGCATGAGCACGTTCAAGTCTCCAATAATACACCAAGGGGTAGCGATAGAACTAATGAGATTAGAAATGCTAGCCCAAAAAGAGTTCCTATCTGGGTGTGAAGGGGGCCCGTAAATGCATAACAAGTCCTACTGGGGTATATTCAGTTTAGCACCAATGGTACAGTGAATCAAGTTCGAACTTGAAGAAATAATGGTTAGCTCAACATCATTTTGTCACAGAACAGCCAATCCACAACTTTTTCCACGTGAAGCAACATAGTGATAATGTCAAAAGTTTAAAGATTTATAAACATGAGAGCTCTTACTGTTGTTGATTCTTGTCTCAGACAAAAAGAGAACTGAAGGATTACAAGCTTTCAGGAATGAGTTCAAAGTTAGAACTGCCGTCTCATTCCCTAATCCACGGTAGTTCCAAGATTGTATTAACATTTGTCATGCGACTTTTCGGGAGAAGTCGCCAAAACCCTGACAAAAACTTCACTGTGGTGGAAATTAGAAGGTGGGTCACAATCCATTGGGGTAGAAGCACGTTTAGGACCTGGAGTGGGTAGAGAGTCATTCTTTGATGAATTACTAGCAACACGAGTAATTTTTTTCCATTTTCTCATGGGTGTGCGGACTGATTCTGGAATGTGTTGGGGTGGTGATTTTTGTTGATCCATAGAGCTCAAGTTTGCCTCTAAATATGTGTTAGAAGGGATAAAAGAAACATTAAGGTGGATACTGGGTTGTGGTTGTAATTCAATAGGAATTATTAATTTCAAAATGGATTCTGAGGGAGGTGGAGGAGTTGAAGTATTAGTGATGATGGGTTGGATTTTTTGTTGAGGCTGCTAGATGATAGGGCCTACAAAGTTTGTGCATGTATTAGGGGTATTGGGTGGAGATGAGGACTGGGTATTGAGTGAAGTGGTGGAATGAGAGTTGATTTGGTTTGACTGTAATAGATTGAGAGCAATTAATGCTCAAATTTTGTAACAGTTGTAGATGATTATAGGGAGCTGTTACAGCTTGGGTTTCGAATGAATTGGTGCAGTCAGATTGTGGGAAGAGAATGGTGGCTAGATTATTGGGATCAATGAAGATCCTACATGCAGCAGGGGATGGTAGGGTAGGTGAATGGGCGGCTAGGACGGTTGCTTCTCTTCTACCTCCATGATTAGACTTCCGACGGTTGGTTAGCTCTTGTGTAGATGTTGTAGTTGTTTTGAAATTTGCATGGATTGAATCAGTGAATCTTGCAAGTTTTGAGTCTTGCATCCTTTGAAAAAAATTCTTCTGGAGAGTCGATTGCAAGGGCTTCACTTTCTCTTGATAGTGTTGGACATTGCTTCATTAAGTGGCCAAACATCCCACAAAAGAAACAAACCTTAGGAAGTTTTTCGTACCTGAGTTGAACAATGCACTCTATTTTTGATGGTAATGTGACTTTGAGCTCTTGTCTAATTGGATTAGTTATATCCAGTTTGATGCTAATACGAGCATATTTACCCTATTTGGTTGACTCTCCTGGTTGTAATGGATATGGAGCTCAAATTTTTGTAGTAATGGCCTGGACTATATTCTCTTTCAGAGCTCGCATTGGGAGACCATGAAATTGTATGTTAAAATCTGCGAACTAAAACGAATAGTCTTCTGCCAATTTATCATGGTCGCATAGTTCCATAAGGAGAAGAGCATCGTTAACTGACCATGGCGATCCTAATAGCGCAAAGTTGAGATCACACCGAAGTTCAAACTTGATGAGATACATTACCGGACAAAACACAGTTACTGCCATTTCACCTGAAGGTTTCCAATCCCATTTTAGCATATTATAGAGGATTGTATGACCATATCTCTATTGTTTATAACTTTTACAACCAGTCTGTATTTGAGTTCTTTTTCTTCTTCAACAAGATCTTCAGGTATTTTAATCGACAAATCATTATCCTTCAGTAAGGATGACACTCTATCTGCTAGGACTTTATAAACATTATCATTCTTTGTGGTAAACGAGGAGGCCATGGGGCCTGAGGGCATCCACAGTCACGCGATGATACCCATCGATCAAAGATCAAAAAATTTGATCTTTGATCCGTCTCAAAAACAACGGGGTATGATCAAGCGAGGGTCTAGGACATCGCTTGAACGTAAGCGAAGTATCAAGATATCGCTTGAAAAGACGGACGAGAGACTAATACTTCGCCTGGTACAAGCGAGATGCTGCTCTACAGCCTACAAAAAAAAAGTACAAGCGAAATCCCAACATTTCGCCAACAACCTAAGCAGTAGCTAAGCATCTCGCCCGTGTTTCCCATATGTTGGACGAAATCCCAACACTTCGCCCAGCACAAATCCAAGCGGTAGCTAAGCATCTCGCCCGTGTTTCCCTTATGTTGGGCGAAATATTAACATTTCGTTTCTGTGTAAGCGAGCTACTGGGTTCTCGTCGCAGCAAGCGAAACATTAGTAGCCCGCTTGAGTTGGTGAAATGTCAGCTCTTCGCCCGTATTTTTAAACGAAATCTTGGGCCGTCGTTTATTCACAAGCGAGACAGTAGTGCTTCGCTCGACTATAAGTTTTACTCGTCGATCAACGATTACTTTTAATCCTGAACAGTGGTTTTCGTTGATTAAATACTAAATCTGATCGCACGGTTGTGGGAGAAATTGAGCGATCAAAGATCAAATTAATCTTTGATCGAGGTTTTGATCGATGACTGCAGTTGCTCTGAATGATATTGAGAAGAGAGGATCAAAGAGTGAAAGAAAGAAAAGTTGATAAGATGCCACAAGGGACTGGAAGAACATAATGAGATGATATGCAAAGGAAGACACACACAACTGAAGATTAGATCGGAGAAAAATTGTCCCTACGACGAAGAAAAGCACATCTAGGAGATGAAAGAAAAATCGTTCATACGACGAAGAAATATTTTGTGTTTTTTTCATGTTTTTATTATCTATAACCCCATGCCATACATATCCATTTTATTTCTGACCTACCACTAAAAGTTAAAATAAAGTTATTATAAAATAAAATCAAATCTCCTTATCCAACTATTTTTATTAATGACTAATATGCTTAATTAGTGTTAATTAATCGTGTTAGTTGTGAATTAATTATTTTAGTTGTGAAATTAAATGTTGTTAATGAATAGTCAAAACATAAAATATTGAGAGATTTTTTTATTTTTTTTAAGAACATCAAACTAGAATCAGTGGATATGAATATAGATGACACACATATGCCGATTTTGGTTTGATGTTCCTCATTGACGAAGAACATAAGGAACCGGAATATAGGGTGCTCAAATCAACCGATTTCAAGAAATCACACTCTAGAATCGATCAATATTGACATTCATATCGACCGATTGTTAAAAAAAACACTCAAAAACGATAGTTTTTTTTATTATAAAAATACGTCCATAAGTTTTTCTATAATTTTGTTTGCCAAAAATCGGTGGATAAGGTTCCCCACTTGTGCCAATTCTAAAAAAATCAAATTCAATAGGCAATTTTTTTGCGCAGAATCGGTGGATATAAATTCACTTATCCACCGATTCTAAACTTGGCATTTTCTTCGACTGTTTTACTCATAACTTCTTCGTCTGATATCGGAATAACCTGATTCTTTTTATGTTGAACTCGTATTTTAATTATATAAAATATAAATCTAAGAATTCCTGGATTCGGAAAATTTCCATTTGATGTCTTACTTCCTTGGATGTCTTGTAGTACTACATGCAAAGTATGACCTAATTACTCCAATTTATTCCGCCAAGACGAGCCTAAACCAAGAAATGGCCATTCACGTCTTACTTTGATCAAAAAGGTGGAAATGATGGGTTGATCTTAGGGGAGGGAAGTAGAAAAGGTTGAGAAATCAATGTGTGATGAATTTGCAGTGTGTAGTTGTTGAACTATGGTGAAGGCTGGATTTATGATTTAGGACACGAAAATACGTTTCAGAAAATTAATCTTTATAAACCAATAATAATTCTTAAATAATTGATAATTTTCTTCACTAGGTTTGCTTGTAAAAATAGTTTTTATATGACAATCTCAAGCTTAGTACATATGAAGTTAATTATCATCAATTTTTTAACAAGAATAAAAGGGTCATGGAGAAATAATTTAGAAAATTAATTAAGATACTTTAGCATGCATAATATAGCTTCCTCCCTAATCCTAGATGAGCTATTTAGCTACTCATGGCAATAAGAACACAAAAAAATTGAAGAAACATATAGATTTATTGATATAAAAGAACTTATAATTTTCTTTGTTTCTTTAATAATTAAACGACACACCACAGAAGTATTAGATGAAGAACAACTTATGGGCGCAGTTGAATAAGTCTCTGATGTAGCTGGAGAAACACGATCTTCTTTTGTATTAAACTCAGAAACTGTTGCAGGCACTATTCATAGAACTGTTACGAAAGGTATTGATTATGAAAGAATAGACAACATTATTAGTGACTGTTTCTGATAGTGTTTGGTTCTTCTTCTTTCTTCTTCTCGGTCTGAAAACCCTAGAAATTTCTGATCTCTCGATTTTGTGCTCCACTCCTTCCCTTTGAAAATAATTATGAACAAGGAATTTCTGTACATGTATGCCGATTCTGATATGAACATAGTGATGCGTCCTTGAGTGACGTCGCTGTGAGAAGGATGCGTCCTCACATACTTATTTAGATAGGCTGACGCTAGCGCTATGAATAAGTGACAGCGCCACAAGGGAAGACGCGTCCCTGGGGATGTTTTTTGAGGAATATGGTGCTATCTCAAGGCTAGCGCCATGAGAAAGGCTAGCGCTGGCATTAGGCCGACGCCAAAGTTAATGACGCGTCCCTGAGCGACGGAGTAGAATCAATGATAAGTGCATAATTTACATACTTTAGGTATCATTTTCTTACACTTAATTGCTATATTTTGTGTGAATTATCGTGTTTAATTATTACTTTTGTAGTTTATGTCTTTTGATAGATTACATCTCCGAAAGAAGTGAAATGTAGCTTCACAAGGGAAGAATTGAAAAAGACTCAGTTGAAATCAGTAAACTAAAGGATTTATACTCACCATCTTGTAGAGAACTAAATTACGAACCCAACGGCGAAAGATCGAGGTAATTCCGACTTCGTATGAGAAAGTTATAAGCAAAACAAAAACTAAGGATAAAATGGTCATTTTATGAGAGAGTGTTGTTGGAAGCTCAATAAATGTTAAGGGATGTTCGTCATTATTGACACCCTGTCAACCTCTAAGGGTTATCATCATTCTATCTTTGTTCCATGTATCAGGAAGATAATTTGAATTTTTTAAGGCGATACTATTTCCAACCCGGAGCAAGATAAGGGGCGACCAACTTTAATTCAAAATTTCACGAACAAAAGTCCTCTTTTCCCTGACCTGTTCTTCTCCATCTTCTTATGTCAAGGTCAGTTCACCTCCAACACGTTCCACCACTGAACCAGAGTGATTCCGAAATTTGATATTGTTGGTTAAGCTATAGAAGACGCTCATATGCCAATGGTTCGAAGAATTTAGTCAAGTTTGGATAATTTTGAAGTGTTTTCTGACGAGAAAATAGTTGAAGAAGAATGGCCTGCTGCCAGCGATTTGGTGACGAATTAAGAGGCTTAAGAGGTGTATTAAATGTCTAAGACAATTATGAAACTTGGGTTATTTATCGAAATTGAAGACTTGAACGACAATTCAGAGAATTTGGAGTTTGGATTGGATTGGATTTGGACGGAGTTTTTAACCGGAAAAACATCCACCAAGTGACCTTCTTGCCGTTGATTTTTTAGATGAATGGTAAAGATTTAAGCGCGTTTGAGTGTTTGTGGCGGTTTAGGATTGTTGTGTGGTTATCAGATTCGATTTTGCAGGGTTTAATTTATGTAAGAGAGGCTCAAATCACCACCTAAACTCACCTTCTCACCCTGAATTTCACGTCCACAACCTGTTCGACAAAATTCCTAAAAGAAATCAGATTCAAACGGAGTTAGTTTATGCACAAATAGTTCGAATTCATGGCGATTCCGGCGCAAGCACTTCTTCGTTTGTAGTTTGCTTTCTATCTTTTTTTTCTTTGATTTTTATTTAATTTCATTATGAGTATCTAATTTATTTTAATTGGTTAGGGATATAAACGAAAATCACAACCATGTTATTTAAATTATTGCATTGATTTCTATTCATTCACTCTCGTATTTATCGTTCAAGTTTTACAACGTATAATAATTATTTGATTGTGTTCAAATAATATGGTTAGTTATTTTTCATATTTATGTAATGAATTAAATATATAAATAACTTATCTATAACTAAATAGAAGTCTTAGGTAATTTTATCAAGAGTTCTAATAATTAGTAGTAATCTGTGACTGCAAGCGGTGCGAATCGTGAAGGAATCACAAGTAAAACTTGACCTAGGTTGAATATACCACGATTGTGTTTATATCATCTATGAATAACCAGTCTTATAGAATTCAAAGTTTTTCTCAAATTGGACCTCTTAGCGATAAAGCATTAGGTTGTTTGTTGAAAAAGAATTCATATATTAGCGATTGCAGTATTTGTTGATTTTTGAAGACGTAACGAAGTGTTGACACCGATTTGGGATACTTTAGGGTTATTGGTAACATGAGAGAGTGATGAAAATATTGATGCTTAATTGAGTAACATATGTAGTGATGAACGGCTAATTCCTTAACCAACTTTTTCCTCTGATATTTTCTTAAACATTTTCATTTTAGTTTTCTTTAATTTCAAACAACAAAATCCGCCCAATTTCCATAATTTTGCAAATACAATTAACAACCCATATCTCCCTGTGTATCGAATTTTTCTTATCACTATACTCTTATTTATAATTGAGTGAAAAAACTTAAAATAATTTTGCTTGGCTGACAACCGATCAAATTTTGGCGCCGCTGCCGAGGAGGCATAGCGGATTGTCATTTTGCATTGATTTCTTATTTTAGTTTTTAATTTAGTCTTGAGAATTGTTTTCCAGGTACTAGTTCTTTTGTGAATGCTTAGAGAAGGCAAACCGAGTCCCATTGGTATACGTCTTCTATCAGGCACTTTACTAAAAGACTTCGTTCGAGCAGTGAACACTCCAATTCCTCCTTGTATATCGTCAAGTGAATTCGCAGATTCAGACGTAGAGGAAGAGCAGGAAGCAATGGATGATGCAAACCGTACACTCAAGGACTTAGTTTCTCAAAAGTTGGATACGTAACAATGGTGTATCCAAACAACATTTACATTTGATATCAAGCCAGGGTTGATTCGAGAACTCCCAAAGTTCTATAAAATGGCTAATAAAGATCCAAATAAGCATTTAATGGATTTCCATAACATAGTCATGGCCATGCTAACAGCAGAGACTGATGTTGATGGAGTCATGCTACGAGCTTTTCCATTCTCCTTGATGAACAATGCTAAGGAATGGTTATACTATCTACCTTCTGGCAATGTCACAACTTGGAATGGTTTGAAGAAACTCTTCTTAGAGAGATACTTTACTGCATCAAAGACAACTCAGATTTGGAAAAAGATTTGTGGCATAAGTAGATGGCAGGAGAGACGTTGTATGAATGCTGGGAACGTTACAAGAGATTGATGGCTAGTTGCCCGCATCATCAATTCAGTGATTTATTGATCATCCAGTACTTCTACGAGGGTCTTTAAGCAAGTAACAAAAATCTTCTTGACGCTGCAGGTGGTGGTGCATTAGTGAACAAAATAGTAGCACAAGCTAGAGAGTTGATTGTGAACATGGCATCAAACTCTCAACAATTCTCAATTCGTGGCTCAGACCCACTCGTCAGGAGAGTTAATGAAATTGACGAATCTACTGAAGTCCGTCAACAGATGGGAAACCTAACATCGATGATGCAACAAATTGCAGCTGTAATACTGCCACCATCATCTTCTTCAATCTATGAAGAGAGTAGTGAACAAGCCAATGCAATCTTTCCAATCAGCAGAGGCCCAAATATTATCCCTTCTCCAATACTTATAATCCAGGATGGAGAGATCACCCCAACTTTAGTTATAATAACAAACAAGCTACGGTTCAACAATCTACTTTCAACCGACAGAATTGGTATCAGCAACAACAATCCCAGCCACACCAACAACCTAATCAGGGTTCTAGCATGGATGCCAAACTCAATACAATTATATCCATGTTTCAACAAATCCAACAAAAGACCGATAACGCCATCAAGGAGTTACAAACACAAGTTGGGTCGATGGCAAGTGAGTTGAACCAGTTGAAGACACAAAATAGTGGAAAACTCCCTTCACAAACTCTTAATTCAAGAGAAAATGTCAACGTTCTGAGATTGATAAGTGGTACACGAACTGTGCAACTAGAAGTGCTGAGAAAACCAAAGACCCTTAGGGGCCGATTTTGGAGAAAGAGATTACTGACTCTTCCCAAACTGATGAGGTACCTAAAGAAAACTTCAAACCTCATGTTTCTGCTTATGTTCCTCCTCTACCTTTTCCTCACAGGTTTTCTAACTCGAAAAAGGTGGAACAAGATAAAGAGATCTTAGATATCTTCAATAAGATTCATGTAAATATTCCACTTATAGATGCGATTAAACAAGTCCCCAAATATGCAATATTTTTAAAGGACTTGTGCACCAATAAACAAAGATTAACCGGTAATGAGGTAATAAGAGTGGGGGAGAATGCTTCGACTATCTTGCAAAAGAAACTCCCACTCAAATGTAAAGATCCCGGTAGTTTTGACATTCCTATTTTTATTGGTAACACAACATTTAATAAGGCTATGCTTGATTTAGAAGCATCAGTAAATTTTATGCCTGCATCCATATATGAATCTCTTAATTTAGGTCCTCTGAAAGAAACTGGAATTACTTTAGAGTTAATAACCGTTCTAATGTATACCCCAGAGGTATTATTAAAGATGTGCTTGTGCAGGTGAATCAACTAATTTTTTTAGCGGATTTCTGTGTTCTGGAGATGACAGACGGATCGACTGATGCCTCTCTACCTTTGTTGCTTGGAAGACCCTTTATGAGCATGACTAGAACTAAAATTGATGTGCATAGTTGGACGTTTTGACTATGGAATTTGGTGGAGAATTGATACGTTTCAATATTTATGAGGCGATGAGATATCCAAGTGATGTCCACTCTTGCTTCTCCATTGATGTTATCGATGACTTAGCCCAAGGGATGTTTGATTTGAGTGGCGTAGATACCTTAGAAACAGTGCTAGAAAAGCCACTTGATCAGGGTGTGGAGTATGGTGATGAGATTGAAGAAAGTATTGGTTCTCTTACCTCATTACAAGAAAAATCAGTACGCGAGAATGTTTCTTACATCTATTTATCATTATTTAATGAAAAGTAATACCATCTATCTTGCAGGCTCCGAAACTAGAACTAAAGCCTCTTTTTGATCACCTAAAATATATGTATTGAGTGATAATGAAGAGTTATCGGTAATAGTTTCAAATGCACTAATTGAATTGTAGGAACAAAGACTTTTTCGGGTGTTAAGGGAGTACAAAGCAGTTATTGGATGGACAATTATTGATATCAAGGGAATAATCCCTGCTATTTGCTTGCATAGAATACTACTTGAGGAGGGTGCAAAACTTACTAGAGAAGCTTAACATTGTTTAAATTCTCCGATGATCGAAGTAGTGAAAAAGAGATATTCAAGCTATTAGACATAAGAGTTATCTACCATATCTCTGATAGTAAATGGGTAATCCCGGTACAAGTTTTACCAAAGAAGTCGGGTATCACAGTGGTGCAGAATGATAAGAACGAACTTGTTCAAACTCGTGTTCAAACCGGTTGGAGGGTTTGTATAGATTACAGAAAACTGAATACCACCACTAGAAAAGATCACTTCCCTTTACCTTTTATGGATCTAATTTTGGAATATTTGTCTGTACACTCTTACTATTGTTTTGTTTATGGTTACTCAGGTTACAATCAGATTGCAATAACACATGAGGATCAAGAGAAGACTACTTTTATTTGTCCTTTTGGAACATTTGCATACCAGAGGATGCCTTTTTATTTGGGTAACACACCCGCTACCTTCCAAAGGTGTATGGTAAGTGTCTTTTAAGAATATATTGAAATATTATCGAAATTTTTATGGATGATTTCAGTGTGTATGGTAATTCACTTGACTTGTGCTTGGAAAACCGTACATTACTTCTTAAACGATGTGTTGAAACTAATCTTTTACTAAATTGGGAGAAGTGCTAATCATTGCATTGTTTTGGGACATATTATATCTTCTCAAGGATTGGAAGTTGATAAATCTAAGATTGATCTTATTCGTGCTTTAAACCCTCTCACGATGGCGAGGGAGATTCGTTCTTTTCTTGGTCATGCAGGATTTTATCGCAGGTTTATTAAAGACTTTTCCAAGGTTTCAGCGCCGTTATGTCAACTTTTACAAAAAGACGTGGTTTTTAACTTTGATGAGAAGTGTTTGGCGGCATTCAATCGTTTGAAAGAACTTTTGATAATATCCCCCATCATTAAATCACCAGACTTGAGCAAATCTTTTGAACTAACGTGTGATGTTAGTGACTATGCGGTCGGTGCAGTATTAGGTCAACATACTGGGAAGTTACCTCACGCCATTTATTATTCGAGGACGTTAAATGAGGCACAACAAAACTATACGACTATAAATAAGAAGTTACTGGCTATTGTATTCGCATTGGAGAAATTTCGTTCTTATTTGCTTGGTACGAAAGTTGTTGTGTATTCTGACCATGCAACATTTAGGTATCTACTTGTGGATAAGGAAGCGAAACCAAGCCTTATTTGATGGATATTGCTTCTACAAGAATTTGACATAGAGATTAAAGATAAGTAAGGCATTAAGAATACAGTTGCAGATCACTTGAGTTGTCTTACGGTAGACAAAGAAACTATCCCGTTGCGTGAAATTTTCCAGATGAGCAATTATTCTTAGTACAGGTTGCAGAACCATGGTATAATGATATTTTCAATTATTTGGTTTCTAAACAAATCCCGAAAAACTTGTCTCCTGCTGAGAGAGACAAACTAAAGAGAATATCTAATCAATACATATGGGATGATCCATACTTATGGAAACATTGTTCATACCAAGTAATACGAATGTACGTTTCCGAATCTGAATTTCAATCTATATTATCTTTTTGTCATTCTTATGCTTGTAGAGGACACCTTGGGTCCAAGAGAACCACACTCAAAGTACTTGAGAGTGGTTTCTATTGGCCTACTTTGTTCAAAGATGCATATATATTTTGCACTACTTGTGATCGATGTCAGAGAACGAGTAATCTAGGTGCTCGAAATCAGATGCCACAAACTCCAATATTCTTCGTTGAAGTATTTGATGTTTGGGGAATTGATTTTATTGAAGCATATATATCCTACTTGTTGTCGATTATGTATCAAAATGGCTGGATGCTAAAGTCACCCCTACTAATGATTCTAAAGTGGTTACATATTTTGTTAAAGAATATATTTTTGCAAGGTTTGAACTCCAAGAGCCATAATTAGTGATGGAGGATCACACTTTCGAAACAAGTTCTTTCAGGGGTTGTTGAAAAATTATAATATCGCTCACAAGATTGCAACCCCGTATCATCCACAAACTAACAGGCAAGCAGAAGTTTCTAATCGAGAAGTAAAATTCATACTTGAGAAAACCGTAAATCCCACAAGGAAGGATTGGAGTTTACAACTTGATGGCGCATTGTGGGCATATATAACATCATAAAAAACTCATATCAGGATGTCTCCCTTTAGGCTTGTGTATGGTAAATCATGCCATCTTCCAGTTGAAATTGAATATAAGGCTTTTTGGGCAATTAAGCAATGCAACATGGAGATGGATGGTGTTGGAAAGCAAAGGAAACTTCATAAGAGTAAGCTAGAAGAGATTAGAAACGCAGCATACGAAAGCTCACGAATCTTCAAGGAAAAGACCAAGTCTTTTCATGATAATATGATTTCAAGAAAACAGTTTACTGTTGGACAGAAAGTCTTGTTGTTTGACACTCGTCTTAGGTTATTCCCTGGTAAATTGCATTCCAGTTGGAAGGGACCTTATGTTATCACTAATATTTTTTCTCATGGTATAGTAGAAATTCGCAATTTAACCTCAGGGAACGAATTCAAAGTGGATGGTCATTGCTTGAAGCCGTACTATGAGAATCTTGTGCATGAAAATATGGAAGAGGTAAAACTTCTCGATGTGCTCCCTATGGATAAGTAGTGAGGAGAATGCCAAGTCGGGATGACGACATTAAACCAAGCGCTGAAAGGGAGGCGACCTATTGGTTTTGTATTTATATATTTATCTTTTTTATTTTTAGTTTTTATTTTTCTTATCTTTTCATATCATTAGTGAGAATTTCCCACCTTTAACTTTATATTGGACGAGTCAATTTATATTGAGGACTATATAAATTTTAATTGTGGGGGAGTGGTTAAGAATTTATAGTTTTAATAGTCCCTGTTGTAGGTAGAATTTTTTAATTTTTTTTTTTTACATATTTGCATGAAAACCTCTAACTTTTAGAGATTTTAGAATCACTTAGTATACTTGTAGCTACGTTTACATACGGATTTCTAACCGAAATAACTGAAATTAAAAGTATTAGAGAACTATATTTGGGGTTCTTGGTTGTTGAGAGGCTAGAGATGACAAAAAGGGACTTAAACCGCCAGTAACGAGTACATTATTAGAGAAGCAAATCATTCAATACCTTTGAGTGAGGCACCAAAACTTTAATTTTTTGTACCTGTCTAAATTGTCTGTTTATAGTGTTTCATCTGCACAAACTCCGAGTAGAATGATGAGCTACCCAACCTCGCACCATTCAAGTACTACTTTTTGATCTCTTGAGTGCTAATTCTATCAATCATGAGGGTGACATCAGAATTGCAAAAAAACCTTACCTTGTAGTTTGATTTGCAGTTTGTACTCTCTCTCTCTTTCGACAACAACAGGTCCATAAAAACACCATCATCATCAACAAGCAAAGCAACACAATTTTGAAGAATGTTGAAGACGTTCAAGGCTAACAAGCAACATTATAAGAGAAAAATTCAGATTCAAAGTGAAGTGACAATACAAGGAGCAAAATTCTATATCCTAGTTGAAAACTAAGTCCCAAAAAAATAAGAAGTTACAAGCGGTCAAAAGATCAAGTTTTTTTTTAAAAGGTACCACTTAGTGATTAACTAGGATATTTAATACAAGAGCGGAAATATCAAAAAAAGGTGAATAATTGTGAAGTTTATGATACCGAGACAATACAAGTTGTGAAGAATCAAGTGGTAAAATCCTTTTCCCACGGCCATATTAGTTCATCTTATGTTTTATTTTTATTTTTATTTTTATTTTTCAGTTTGTATTTCATATTTTATTTATTTTTTTTAAATCAGAAAAAAAATAATTTGTTTTTATTGCTTTAATGTATATTTCTTTTTGTATTTATTTGTTAAGGTCGTGGGAAAGAAGAAATCTAGAAAAAGTTTCAAGCAACAAGAGTTTGAGAAAAAAAAGTTAGAAATTGTCGAAGTTCTATGAAGATCAAGATTTCATCATCTAAGCCGAAGCCGAAGACGCTTCTATGTGACGATGTGAGAGTGGTGCTAATTGTATATTGAATGAGAAGGCGAGTGAGCATTCCCATCCTCGCATTGCGGTTGATTTCCTTTCGTAGAGATCATCAGAAAACAAGTATTTTTCTTTCCACGTTTCTATGGGATAGTCATATTTATTTCAGAAGATTTTCCCTTCCCACCATTAAACGTGTGCAGGATTTCTATCTTCATTCCTTCATGCACGCATGAGAACCATAAAGTGCGTCTTTTGAGTGCAAATTCATAAAATCATATTGGTGAGGCAGAAACATTCCATCGCTCTCGAACCTGAATTTTTACACATGGTGGTTTTCTCCTAACTCAAGAGTTAAGCATGAGAATAATATTTTTTGATACATCTAACATCTTATTATTAGTGTGCAGAAACTTTATGTCCTCTTAGCTCTTTGGATGCATGTACTCTGGAATATTTGGAAGTTGGAGTAGGTTTTGTGGGTAAATCTCTAGTAAACCCTCACGAGACTATAACTCATCCACCAGGGACACTTGGGGGTTTAAAGGCTTGTTACACATGCTAAGTGTGACTGTATCCTCAACGAAATGGAGTTGTTGTAGTTTAGGCTAGTTTAGATATGTAGTTTGCTCAAGAACTAGCAAAAGGCAAGTGTGGGGGAATTTGATAAGTGCATAATTTACATACTTTAGGTATCATTTTCTTACACTTAATTGCTATATTTTTTTGTTAATTATCGTGTTTAATTATTACTTTTGTAGTTTATGTCTTTTGATAGGTTACATCTCCGAAAGAAGTGAAATGGAGCTTCACAAGGGAAGAATTTTCAAATACTCAATGGAACTTAGTAAACTACAAGATTTATACTCACCATCTTATAGAGAATTGAATTATGAACCCAACGGGGAAAGAACGAGGTCATTCTGACTTCGTATGAGAAAGTTATAAGCAAAACAAGAACTAAGGGTAAAATAGTCATTTTGTGGGAGAGTGTTGTTGGCAGCACAAGAAATGTTAAGGTATGTTCATCATTATTGGTACCCTTCCAACCGCTAAGGGGTTATTATCGTCCTATCTATGTTCCACGTATCAAGAAGACAATTTGAATTTTCTTAAGGCGATGTTATTTCTAACCCGGAGCAAGATAAGGAGCGACCAACTTTAATTCAAAATTTCACGAACTTAAGTCATATTTTCCCTGACCTGTTCTTCTCTATCTTTTTATGTCAAGGTCAGTTCACCTCCAACACGTTCCACCACTGAACCAAAGTGATTTCGATATTTGATATTGTTGGTTAAGCTAAGGAAAATGCTAGTATGCCAATGGTTCGAAGAATTTAGTCAAGTTTGGATAATTTTGAAGTGTTTTCTGCCGAGAAAATAGCTGAAGAAGAATGGCCTGCTGCCAACGATTTGGTGACGAATTGAGAGGCTGAAGATGTGTATTAAGAGTCTAAGACAATTGGGAAACTTGGGTTGTTATCGGAATTGAAGACTTGAGCGAAAATTCAGAGAATTTTGAAGTTTGGATTGGATTTGGACTGAGTTTTTAACCGGAAAAACATCCACCAAGTGACCCTCTTGCCGTTGATTTTGTAGATGAATGGTAAAGATTTAAGCGCGTTTGAGTGTTTGTGGCGGTTTAGGATTGTTGTGTGGTTATCAGATTCTATTTTGTAGGGTTTAAATTCTATAAAAGGAGGCTCAAATCACCACCTGAACTCACCTTCTCACCCTAAATTTTACGCCCACAACCTGTTCGACGTAATTCTTGAAAGAAATCAAATTCAAAAGGAGTTAGTTTATGCACAAATAGTTTGAATTCGTGGCGATTCCGGCGCAAGCACTTCTTCGTTTGTAGTTTGTTTTTTATCTTTTTTTTTTCTTTGATTTTTATTTAATTTCAGTATGAGTAGCTCATTTATTTTAATTGGTTAGGGATATAAACGAAAATCACAACCATGTTATTTAAATTATTGCATTGATTTCTATTCATTCACTCTCGTATTTATCGTTCAAGTTTTACAACGTATAATAATTATTTGATTGTGTTCAAATAATATGATTAGTTATTTTTCATATTTAAGTAATGAATTAAATATATAAATAACTTATCTATAACTAATTAGAATTCTTAGGTAATTTTATCAAGAGTTCTAGTAATTATTAGTAATTTGTGACTACAAGCGGTGCGAATCGTGAAGGAATCACAAGTAAAACTTGAACTAGGTTGAATATACCACGATTGTGTTTATATCATCTATGAATAACCCGTATCATAGAATTTAAAGTTTTTCTCAAATTGGACCTCTTAGCGATAAAGCATTAGGTTGTTTGTTGAAAAAGAATTCATATATTAGCGATTGCAATATTTGTTGATTTTTTGAGACGTAACGAAGTGTTGACACCGATTTGGGATACTTTAGGGTTATTGGTAACATGAGAGAGTGATGAAAATATTGATGCTTAATTGAGTAACATATGTAGTGATGGAAGGCTAATTCCTTAACCAACTTTTTCCTCTAATATTTTCTTAAACATTTTCAATTTAATTTTCTTTAATTTCAATTAATTTCAAACAACAAAATCCGCCCAATTTCCATAAGTTTTCAAATACAATTAACAACCCATATCTCCTTGTGGATCAAATTTTTCTTATTACTATACTTTTATTTATGATTGTGAGTGAAAAGAACTTAAAATAATTTTGGTTGGATGACAACCGACCAAGCAATGAACCGTCCTCAGAGACTGTGCTTGAGGAATTGACGCGTTTCCTCAAGGATCGGTCTTTCAGTGACTACATTTCCTCATGGATCAGTCATGAAATTAGGTCATGTCTTCGAGAACAGGGCGTTAAGCTAGTCTCATGAAATGACCTATTGGTATATTATTTCTTGCTGTGTACGATAATAAATTGATGTTGTTTAAACATTGATGCACATTTGAGACAAGTTCAAGGAATTCATCCATGGAAGTTATGCGACTTGAAACTAGTTCGATATGGCATAAATATTATATATATTTAGAGAGACTACGGGATCAATGTAGAACGTATGCAGCTATATGTAGAGACCGTATTCTTAATTCTTTTACGGAATATATGTAAAGATATAGTATTTTTTATTTCGATATAAAGTCAGAAATATACGTGGGTATTTATATATTTCTGCTGCTGGGCAGCTGGAAATTTTACGATTCTAGCTCTTATCAAAAATCCACCATCAACAGTATTGCATTGTGGGTATAGGTTGGAGTTGGTGAGATAGACACGATTTAGAATAATGAAGGTCGGTAGACCTTTATGAATTATTTTCCACAAGAAAAGTTGTATTTTGGGGGGACACGGAAGTGTTCATAGGAAATTAGTGGTTGGTAAGGGTTTTGATGCAATTGATCTGTTGTTCGGGTTAGGCATTTGTATTACGAAGTTGTAGTAAATCTTCTGAATTTAGTGTGTGGCCAGATAATTTTACGATTCTAGCTCTTGTCAAAAATCCACCATCAACAGTATTTCCATTGTGGGCATAAGTTGGAGTTCGTGAGATGGACACGAATTAGAATAATGAAGGTACGTAGATCTTTATTAATTGTTTTCTACAAGAAAAGTTGTAATTTGAGGGGACACGGTAGTGTTCATAGGAAATTGGTCCCTGGTAAGGGTTTTGATGCAATTGATCCATTGTTCGAGTTAAGCATTTGTATCACGATGCTGTAGTAAATCTTCTGAATTTGGTGTGTGGCCAGATAATCTTATCTGGGGGGTTGTTACGGGGCAGGTGGATATTTACTATATACTGGTTGCGAGAGGAGGGAGGTGGTTTAGTTTATCATGAATCCAATTGTGGGTTAAAGGATCTATGATGTCTGCCACTGTCTGAAAATATGGTAGCATTGTGTAGGGCCTAGGTTAGTGAACTGCGGGATCTAGTTTGCCAAACCATTGCAAATGCGATCGAAGATATGTTGTTTAATTGTTTGTATAAGAGAATCTATCTGCGTCCATTGTGGACTTGTTGGTGATACGTTTGGTGGTGTATCTTAAAAAGTGTGTTCTAGTTTAATATAATTCTCTTTGCATAGGCTGGCCTAAACTAAATCAGGTTGCTCATGAATGCTCCAAGTTTTTTTCATTAGTAAATCTTTTCTATGCTCAATGTTGTTTCGGATGCCCAACCCTCCTTCTTTTTTGGGTTTGGTTAATTTATCGCATCCCAAGGGGTGAAATTTTCTAACAGAAAAATCATGTCCCCAGAAAAAAATACCAGTGATAGGATCTATCTTTTTGTGCACATGGTTGGGGAGAATCTGTTTTTGCATAAGGTAGTTAGTAGTAGGGGTGAGAGAATTGTTTATGAGTACTAACCTCCCTGCGGGAGTTATACATTCGTCATTCAACCCTTTATTGAAGTAAAGTTGCAGAGATGTGCGAGAAGCTCTGCCTTACCTGAAATGGACTCCCAGGTAGATAGGGGGGCTGAAGTGATTGGCATGTTGAAGAACTGATGAAGTTAATCTACTTCATGTTGATCTAACCTTGGATTATGGATAATGGTAGATTTTGAAGTGTTGATTAGCTGACCAACGAAGTATTGGAAGATTGAAGTACATGTTTGAGATGATTACTATTTTCCGTCGAGGTTTTGTATCCGATTAGGAAATTATCTGTATACATAAGATGTTGAATTAATGGAGATTTTTGTGAGATGCAGAGCTCCCTTATGAGCTTCTGGGATTCTAAATTTCCCAAATTTGGTGAAAGGATCTCCGCACAAATGATAAACATATAGGATGATATCGGGTTTCCCTGCCTTATTCCTCTCGTTGGAGTGATATACCCATACGACATGCTGTTAATGTTGATCAAGTAGGTAACTTTTGTAATGCATAGCATAATGTAATCTACAAAAATGTTCGGAAATCCCAATTCGGTAATAGGTTTTCTAATGAAACCCCAATCCAGGCTATTGTATGCCTTCTGAATATCTAGTTAAAGTGTTATGTTTGGATCCTTGGTGAGAGCTGATGACTTGATATGGTGGAATAACTCTCTAGCAATTACTATGTTATCATGTCGTTCATGGTGGATTATTGACAAGAGCTAGAACTGTAAAATCGCCCTCTGCCTAGCAGCAGAAACATAAAAATATATGCGCATATTTATGACTTTGTATCAAAATATAAAACACTGTATTTATACTTATATGCGCGATAGCCATTAAATTTATGCCATGTTACTTTTAAGATAGTACATGGCCATTACAAGATTCAACAACTTGGTAGATTGAGAAAGTCGCCTCACTAATTTAACTGGTCACTGACTTGACTTAATCAAAATAGTAGTAGTCCATGACTCCATTATTTTTCTACGAGATATCAAATACAACACATGGGGGGATTCACATTGGGGTATTGGTCTGGCGGTCTACGGTATCATGCCTTGTGGTAACACATCCACGACAAGAAGGTAACAAGTAGTGGGACGGTTAAAGATCATTTGAGAGGACAAGGAGTAGTGGTCATACAGTCCTCCTGACTTATGGGACGTGACTCCACTACAATCTCCACGGTCATAACTTCTCCATCTCTTAGTAACTTCCACCACTTATGAGAAATCAATGTGTTTCCTACAAAACTATAAATAGATGGCTTCCTCTGTTCGACACAAGACAGAGAATAATTATTTATCCCAGAGATAATCCATTTTTTAAAATACACATTACCATTTTCATCACATAGTGATTTATCAACCTTCTTTGCTTCCATCCCCTAAGATTAACCCATTATCTCCACCTTTGTGACCGAAGCAAGACGTGAACGGCCATTTCTTGGTTTAGGCTCCTCCTGTTTGATTTAGATCTCTCGAACCTACTGAAAGTACTCTTATGAAGTATATTTGTTTTCACCCTAAAAAAATTGATGACCATAACGGGAGATCAACCTCTCGATTACAAAAGCCAATTTTCAATCGTTCAAAATGGTGGATCTTAGGTCTGGATCAGTTACTACTACTAATCTTAATGCCAGTAATACTGGTGGTGGGGGATCTTAAACCACTCATGTCGTTACCAACTATCCTCCTACCAACATCACTATTGACACCACCACCACACCTCCTCCTGGTAACACTACTGTCGGGAGTACCAGAAACACTAAACTCCTTTCAACATAGTTGATATGATGCAAAGAAATGAGGTCATGGACAAAACACAAGAAAGCATGGCTACTATTCAAAAAAAGGTACTCACTTGTCTCAAAACCTTAACAGATCAACTCTCTTCAGAGCAACGCCATCACCTGATGGAGCAAGCAAAGAGCACTCTCACGACAACGACTAAGAGGGGCACTTAAAGGGATTAAAGGGACGGCGAAGTTCATATCCTCATTGATAGTTCACATCCTCATTTTACCAGCATCATCCTCAACCCCAACTCCATCCTTAACCCCAGCACAGTCCAAGTATAGGCCTTATTCCACGTCCCAGACAAAGCTCTACAACAACAAGAACAATAAAATCCAAAGCCAACTTTGACATTATCAAATTTTCCCTTTCAAAATGAAGGGGAACTTCACTCTCTCCATAGAGCATGTCAACCGAATAGTCACAACCCTGACGAGATCATATACTTCTCAAAGTCGCAATGTAGGTATCTTCGCTACCCTCAACTACGTCATACCTAACATACGCCCGTAACTCCCGATAGGATGAGATGCACCCCAAGCCTTCTCCAAATAACAAAAGTGTGATTGAGGACTGATCAAAGCAACCCATCCTTGAAGACTGGCTCATCTCCTTCAGAATATCCCTCCACTTCCCTTTCAAGAACCTATATTGCAAGCTTGAAATACTGAAAAAGCCTTTCAACCTCACCTCTATCCTAGATCAATGCATCCAAGCCTATAAATCCGCCTAATTCAGCAAGATGCTCTCGTACAACTCCTGGATGACGACAAAACAATACAATGTCAATATCAGAATTCTCAACTTCATCCACAGTTTCCTCACATTCTTTTAGGACGACTCCAGAGATTTCATTTTGAGGGAGAGAGATCATTTCATATCAGTATAAACAGATGGAATGATAAAGCCTCCAGCACAGAGTACTCAGAGCGAATTCTATCAAAGCATAAATCAACCCTAATACCCGCATTAGGGTATTCAGTTGGTACATTCTTCGTTACACTGCTATCTGCATATCAATTTCATTCAAAACATCATCCTCAACAAGCATGCAAAAGGGAGTCCGTTCATGGTTTTTAGTTTAGGAGATGACATTATCTACATAACGATCAATAGTAACTCACATTCCTTCTTTAGCAGTCTCAGCTCTTTGATATCGACCATCCTCTCCCTAAAAGTAGAGAGATTACAAGCATACTAGGTGTTAGTACCTAAAAGTTACTCTTAGGTAATGTACTGTAGAAGTACTTTCTTTAGATTCAAAAATCAAAATCGTACACGATAAGCCTAAACCACGATAGTAGCCGTTCCGTCCTGCTTCGGTCACAAGGAGAGAAATGGGTTGTGTTTGTACAATTATAAAATGGTACACGCGTGGGTCACACAAACCGCTTCATAGTCATAATCCTACTTCATATGGAAGTTCAGCTGGCTTATTGTGGGAGACTATTTTACTGAACTTATTGTGGAAGCCCAGTCGACTTATTGTAGAAGCCTACTTTTGTTGGGCTTATTGTGGAAGCACAGCTGGCTTATTATGGAAGCCTACTTTTGTTGGGCTTATTGTAGAAGCTCAGCTGGCTTATTTTGGAAGCCTATTTTACTGAGTTTATTGTGGAAGCCTACTTTTGATAAATACAAATCTCGATAAGATAAATAAGAATCTTCCAGGATAGACAGAAATCCTAGAGATAGATATGAATCTTCTGGGATAGACCCAAATCCCGAGAAGATAAATAAGAATCTTCCAGGATAGACATGAATCCTGAGGAGATAGATATGAATATTCTGGGATAGACCCAAATCATGAGAAGATAAATAAGAATCTTCCAGGATAGACATGAATCCTGAGGAGATATATATGAATCTTCTGGGATAGACCCAAATCCTGAGAAAATAAATAAGAATCTTCTAGGATGTAATAGAATCCTGATGAGATAAATATAAATCTTTCAAGATAGACTTTAATCTTGAGAAGATATTCTAGAATCTTTCAGGATAAATACAGAATATACAGAAGACAGACATGAATCTTCTGGGACATTAAAGGATAAGTACAAATACAGGTGGTTATTTAAGATAACTACAACTCTAAGTGGCTATTTGGGATAACTACAATTAGATTTGATTTCTGCCTATAAATAGAGGTTCAAATCCAACTCAAAGGATATACGATTTCTACTCATGTTTCACCACATTTCAGCTGCTTAAAGCTCTCTCGGGGAAGAACTATTGTAATACTTATATCAATAAAACTTCTCTCCCCAAAGGGATTCATCCGTGGACATAGGCATAACTTGTCGAACCATGTTAAATTCTTGTCTCTATTATTTATTTTTGATGTTATCGTCTTATTTCATCCTCATCATCATCACTGAATAATTAAATCAACGTCTGTGATTTAATACATCTACACACATCTCGAAGAGTGTTGAGGTGATTAATTTTGCACCAATAATTTTGGCGCCAACTAAGGGGACTACGAGCAAAAATATCGTGTTCCCCCAGTGAGAGCAGTTGTTTTTCAGAAACGTTGCTAAAAAAGTTGCAGAAAGCTTCAGAACTGTTTTAGAAAAGTTGCAGAAAATTTCAGAACTGTTTCAGAAACATTGCAGAAAGCGTCATGGAAACAGCTGCAGTAAACGTCGCGGAAACAGCAGCCGAAATCGTCGTGAAAACAGCTGCAGACAACGTCACGGACAGCAGCAGAAATTGCCGTGAGAACAACTGCAGAAACGTCGTGAAAGCAATTTGCAGGAAGCGTTGCGGTAACAGTAACAGAAATAAAGGTTGCAAAAAGCTTTCTCTTCTTCTACCCGAGTCAACCAGCCCCAGTTAATCATCTTGCGACACGTGTTACCGGCCTAACAGGGTATAACCGACCAAACTGGTCTAGCCCAGTCATCTATGACGCAACATCCGAAACACTAACACATCACCACCCAGTCAGATACCATGTCATCTGATAATCAATAGATGTTTGTTGACACATCAGCACCCAGCATCCAAAATCCAATGCCGTGTCATCAAAATGTGATACATCATCACCATGTAGCATCCACGCCAGTATGTCAATAACTCACCACGTCATCTCCTACCAGCTACCACGTTAGCATTCATCGTGCCACGTCATCAACGACGGCCAGCTCATAGCAGCTGCCACGTCAGCATTCAAGTCGCCATGTTAGTTTTTGTGTCTATTTGTTACCATGTCACCAGTAACTCATTCCAACGTCATCACCCATTAGTTACCACGTCAGCAATCTCGTCTGGTCACCGGCTATGTCAGCGTTCCAGTCAGCCAAGACCGATCTGACTCTTTGATTCGACTCACTATTTTGTTTCTTTGGCATCTTCTTTGTTTCAAGTCTGAATTGAGTAATTTTTGGCGCATTGCGACCGTCTTTCAATTCCCTACAACATCGAGACGAAAAATTATATATTAGAAAAAGTATCATTTGTACTTGGAGCAGCAACGTAATGATAGCAAAAAGCCTTGCCACAGTCGTGGGCACACCACATTCAACTCAAGCCTCGACTACACGAGCATCATACATCCAATACTTGGGACAAAGCGTCGCATAATACGCAAAAAGAATCAACACATTTCAAAAAAGGTCGGACAACAAGGGGCATCCTTTTCAATATCACTACAAGTAATGGGGGCGGCTAGAGTTGAAGGAACGACCAACGCTCGATGAGGTAAGTCCTGAATGACTGCTATATTATAAATCTAGTTTAAAGTCAACACACACCTTAGTTTTAGATAGAATTAAGAACACTTTTTGCAAGTATTTATTAAAGAATACTTGTAAGGTTTTTTTAAGAAAGAGAAACACAAAAACAATTGCAATGGAATAATACATTCCTTGTGCGACTTGAGAGGTAGAGAAACGATTGTTCATTGAGGCCCATTAAGGGTGTCGTAAGGAACATTCTGAAGGAAGAAGTCAGGCGCCTAGGCTTTTATCTCAAGGATACCTCTGGCCTCATATGCAAAATGACACAAAAGGATATGCAAGAAAATGATTGGCTTGTCAGCTGCATGGCCCTCTTTTAAAGAGGTTAGCAAATGAGCAACATCCAGTTATGAGCCCATGGTCAATCATCAAATGGGGATTGGATATTGTAGGTCCATCTTCCGCTGCACCTAGGGGCGTCAAGTATTTGTTAGCTGCAATAGACTACTTCATCGAATGGATAGATGGACCCGCAAGTGGAGGCGCGTATTGGCTAAAGAACTTCAGCGACACCATGCTTTTAACCTGAAAAGTTTTTTTTTATTATTATACTATTAGTTTCTTGTTAATAAAGACGTTATTCCTCCAACAAAATTTTTTTGCAACAAGTGCGTACTTACTCAAGTAAAGGAGCAATGACAATCAATGCGCCTAAAGAAGTGTTGGAGCGAAAAGGCAATTCATGTGCCTAGTCAGATTCAAGAAGAACTTGCACTCAAAGGAGGTAAGTCTTCGATGTCGCTACTATTGATTTAGTTGAACACCGGATTCTCGTATATGCATGTAAAGTTGAAGAGATTCTCAGAACGCATTCTTAAAGAAGAAAACCAAGAAATGGAATGTCTTTTTATTAAAGAGAAAAAAGGACAAGTCCAAGAAATATCTATTAAAGAGAAAAACTAGTCAAATAGTTCCAACAATGTCTTGTTGGAGTTGCAAACTAGAAATAAAAGTCAGCAAGAAATGACAATCTGGTTCATTACGGGAATGGGTTTGTTACTATGGAAACAAACCAAAAGCCTGTATATTTGGGCATATTACGAATGACGAGAGAGACGTGAATTACCTTGCAGTCGTTGTGAGTCTGATGCGCTGAACTACAGCAACATGTGGACAAGCGTGGACAGCTACACAAGGACCTGCGAATGACAAGAAAGATAAAAATCAGACCGTGCTAAGAGGCAACGAAAATTAGCCATGAGCCACAGATTCTATGCTATTATGGAGGGTCGTGGATGAGATATTAAAGACTGAGAAATGCAACAAAAGTTCAGTCAAGAGTTGTGTATTAGCCGTAAGAAGTTTCGAGAAGAACTCGGTGTTGGTTGTTACCATCAGAGATACAAGTTTCAAGCCTTATTATCTACTCAAAGAAGAACTCTATCTTGATTAATTACGTATTAAAGTTTGGTCGAAACCAAGCTTGTCATCAGTCGTGATGGATGCAAAGTACTTCAAAAATTCTATAAAAACATGCAGAGAAAACGTCTATCCGAGATTACGATAACAAGGGGAATATTCGAAAAGTTTACATCCAAGCCATAAAAGTCAGTATATAAAGGTAGAAGAAACGCGAAAAGTTTGTGGACTATGGGAACATGCGAAAGCAAATAAACGATCATGAAAGAAGCTAGAAGAGTTCAGAGAGTCAAATAACAAACAACTGATAGAAGTCTCATATTGTAACTACAACAACATGTCGAGCAATAACAGGAAAAGTATGTATATCGAAAATAAGGTGAGCTTGACGTAAAAACAAAAGAGCAGGCTAGCTACTTTTGTAGTAAAAAAAACAAAAAAAAACAAAGAGGAATTGGTAATAGGCTTACTTTGGATACAAACCCGAATTCCTGATCGAAGACACAGAAAAATAAAGGATAATAGCATATTTGAAGTTCAGTAATCAATGAGAAAGGACAGAAAAAAAATTGATAAAAGAAAAGTACATACCTCAAGGAGGAAACAACTTCAGATGAATGGTAGAGCGTGAATAACATCATGGGGAGTGCGTCCCTTTATGGAGAAGACATGAACATTTGCGCAAGAAACAAACTCCTCCAATTCGAGTTTCACAAGGATTCAAATTCCTAAATGCAAGGTACAATTCTAATAGAACTTAAACTCTATGGCGGCTGTGTGTTGTGGAAGTACAACAAAGAAGAAGAGATTGTATGCGAATTAAATACAACAATTTGCAACAACTCATCCATAGAAAAGACTAGCTCAGGGATGGCAGGGATTAGCGTCAGTCTCGTTAACCACCTTTCTCTTGTGGTCCAAGCACAAGGCTACAACTACAATTACCCTTCTCGGTATTGACAAAAATTTGGTGGATTTGCTAGAACATATACGCTGTTGGATAATATACTTCCTGTAACATAGAAAAACAAACACAGAGAACTTGAAGATGATTAAGGGAGGGTTAGAATTAAACTGCACACACACTCAAACACAGAGAGGTGAAGTCGC
>JAJJMC010010050.1:1118601-1161225 GCA_023531435.1 Papaver californicum
AGGTTTCTCATTCACTAAGAAGTGAAAATGGATGGCTATAATTCCACCCAAGTTTGGACTAGTGATCCTAGCACCCATCAAGCTAATTATAGTAACAAAATTAATTTAAGTAATAAACTATTAATTTTAGTAACAAAATATTTTTATTTCCCAACATACGCATCATCAATTCAGGTCAAGGAGAAGGGCAACTAACGCATAATGAAGCTACACATAGCTGGGAAAAATGATTACGCAAAGATCGTGAGCAGCTAGGACTTCAACAATTCGCTGCAAAGTGGAAAGGATCATTCAGACATTGAAGCAATAGGTTATGTGCTATTTCCTTCTACCATAACTTTAAATCTCTTTTACAGCTCCGGTTCTCACAATTTCCTGCAAAAGATCAATTCCATTAACCCATCATTCAATAACTATGAAAACAAACATTCAATCTACGGATCAACACGAATTAACCCATAGTCCAATCATTACCCAGATCAACTAGTTTTCCGACCACAACGGCTTCAAACCTTATTAAACTCGTACCACTTTATTCTTCCTGCTAAAATTTCCCTTGACCCATTGTAAAAACTCGATGCATCTCGAACTCGAGTTAGAATAAATGAGGAAAAAGGTTATAAAGATGGTTCGAGGGGTTAACTGTTTTTGGTTTTTAAAACGAAAGTAAAGAATGCGTTAAGTCATAAGCTTGAGTGTGAAAAAGGATTGATGCCTAATTTCATGATAAAGGAAGTAATCAGTTGGGAGAAGTTCGCGTTGCTGGTGAAAACCTTGAATTTAGTCGTGAAGAAGAGCCTTAAAAGCTAAAGGAAAAAAGCTGAGTTGTTGCTCATCAGTCGCGACTACATCAGGTTATAAGATGAGGGTGTTATCCCTAGAAAATGCGTTAGTTGTATTCAGTAACTCTTCCGTGAAACTCAAAATGGCGGCCCCTTAAATATCCAGGGGATGGTCGATAGTGATAAGCCTTGGCAAACGACTAACACCAGTTGTTCACTAATGCCAGGCCTATTTCAAGTGTTGATCCTATAAGGAGCTTGGGGGCGTCATTATATACGACGAGGAAGTCAGCTTAAATTATAATTTTCTTAATTCATCAACAAGTTGAGAATTAAGGGGGCGATGTTTGTACCATTATGAAATAGTACACGCGTGAGTCGCACAAGCCGCTTCATAGTCATAATCCTGCTTAATATAAAAGCTCGGCTGGCTTATCATGGAAGCCCATTTGTGTTTACTGAAGAAACATGTTGGGCTTATTGTGGAAGCCCAGTTGGCTTTTTTTTGGAAGCCTATTTTACTAAGTTTATTGTGGAAGCCTACTTTTGATAAATACAAATTCCGGGAAGATAAATATGAATCTTCCAGGGTACACATGAATCCTGGAGATATATATGAATATTCTGGGATAGATCCAAATCCCGAGAAGATAAATAAGATCTTCCAGGATAGACATGAATCCTGGAGATAGATATGAATCTTCTGAGATAGACCCAAATCCCGAGAAGATAAATAAGAATCTTCCAGGACAAATATAATTCATGTAGATAGATATAAATCTTCTGGGATAGACCCAAATCCCGAGAAGATAAATAAGAATCTTCCAGGATAGACATGAATCCTGAGAAGATATATATTAATCTTCTGGGATAGACCCAAATCTCGAGAAGATAAATAAGAATCTTTTAGGATAGACATGAATCCTGAGGAGATATATATGAATCTTCTGGGATAGACCCAAATCCTGAGAAAATAAATAAGAATCTTCTAGGATGTAATAGAATCCTGATGAGATAAATATAAATCTTTCAAGATAGACTTTAATCTTGAGAAGATATTCTAGAATCTTTCAGGATAAATACAGAATATACAGAAGACAGACATGAATCTTCTGGGATATTAAAGGATAAGTACAAATACAGTGGTTATTTAGGATACCTACAACTCTAAGTGGCTATTTGGGATAACTACAATTAGATTTGATTTCTGCCTATAAATAGAGGTTCAAATCCAACTCAAAGGATATACAATTTCTACTCATGTTTCACCACATTTCAGCTGCTTAGAGCTCTCTCGGAGAAGAAATATTGTAATACTTATATCAATAAAACTTCTATCCCCAAAGGGATTCATCCGTGGATATAGGAATAACTTGCCGAACCACGTTAAATTCTTGTCTCTATTATTTATTTTTGATGTTATCGTCTTATTTTATCATCATCATCATCGAATAATTAAATCAATGTCTGTGATTTAATCCATCTACGCACATCTCGAAGAGTGTTTGGGGTGATTAATTTTGCACCAATAGGTTGATCTTAGGGGAGGGAAGCAAAGAAAGTTGAAGGAAATATGTGTATTGGATTGTGTGTAGAGGTGATGAACTATTGAGAATAACAGAGCTTATGAGAATGGTAAGCTTATTCTCTAGTTTCTGAAATGGGCTAAGTTGCCTATTTATAATATTTGGTGATACACACTTTTCCTTGTAAAATAGTTGAGGCAGTGGGAGGATGAAGTGATGGAGATTATGGGGGTAATGGTGTAACCGCCTACTTTGTCTTGGGAATTTTCTGGAAACTTCAAGATCATTACTCCATTATCTCTTGATGTGTTTTAGAAATAGTGGTAAAAGACTTGTGAAGAAGATTAAATTAAAATTGATTTAAGATTATGGAAAGAACTGAGACTAAGGATTCCACCATTAGCCAATTTTTCAAGTGATTTAATATTGATAATTATCTTACAACTCATACATTCAATTGATTCTAAATATTGCCAAAAGTTAGATTTTCAAAATAATAGTTGTAAATCAAAAGTATGAGACATCAATAGCCATAAACTAAGCATGACTCATCAAAAGAAAACACAACTAATTGTTAAAAATTATTATTTAAAATTTAATTCAAAGCAAATAATCATAAAAGAATTGCAAAAATTAATTAGATAAAAATATTCCACTTTATTATCAGAAAAATGGCTTCCTCCGTCGCCTCAGCAATGGGATCTAGCTCCTCATGTTGTAAACACCCTCAAAAATTGTTTACAAAGATGAAAAAAGTAAAAATTATGTAAACATAGAGTTTGCAACGGTGTAATGGTGTTGCAGATAACTATTCCACTGTTACAAAAGAGAAAGTGCTTCCGCTAAAGATAAAAGTAGTTGTTCCGATATATATCCGTTGCTAAAGGTTGAATAAATAGTTGCAGATGAAGATATATTTTGAAAAGACGAAGATATTTGTTGCATATGGGTTGAAGGAACCGTTGTTGTATCCCTGTTCTCCATGTTCAGCAGCAACAATTTTTTTTCTTCCTTTTTTCTTCCCGAGCTTCCCCCTTTTGATTTTTCTTCCTCCTCTTTGTTATTTATAGGTTTAGTAAACCCTAGCAACTCCTCCTAACTCGATGAGTACCCAAAATACAATCTAAAACAAACTCAGATTTGTAAATCCGAATCAGGGAAGAATTCCCTTTTCCAACCAAAACTCGACTTCCACATCTCTTTTCTCGGCAACAAATACTTCCTTTGATTATTGTGATATCGAATACTCATTCTAATGCCATAAAACTCGGTCCCAAACCTTATCAGATAATTCTCTCTCGATAGAGAATTTCCCCCCGCCTTTTTCTTATTTGAATTCAAAGGGAAGGGGTGCCCATAATCCATCTAGTGGGTGCCTTTATCAATTCTCTCGGGTGCATTTAGTAATTTTCTGGGTGCCTTTATCAACTTTTTGAGCCAATTTTTCCAAAAATACCTACAAATACATAAAAACCCATGATAAGTACAAAATTGAGTACCAACAAAATATGAAATTAAGAACAATTTAGACACAAAAAAAATGTGTCTATCACCTCTTCAACTGTTATAACCGTCACCACTACTTTGTAACTTTCAGATCATGGGGTGTTGCCACGCCACATGTTGTTGTAACCACCAGACTAAAACCCCATAAATAATCCCCCTATATAATTGTTTTGATTTCTCGTAGAGTTAGTGGAGTCATGGACTCAAAACACGTGAGTTCGTTGTAAGATAATGCTATCGATGAGTTTGTGTCAACACAGTATGGTAATGGCCTAGTATTGGCGCTAGTAGGGGCAAGGCTGACACGAGCAAACAAGGTTGGCGCGTATGGGCAAGATAACGCACGTAAAGCAAGGAAAAAAGCTAAAGGCTAGCATGGCGTCAAGGTTGACGCTAGTGTAAAGGCTGACGCTAGGGTAAAGGCTTACGCTAGGGGTAAAAGCTTAGCGCTGGTGCTAGCAGCGCCAAGCTCGGTGCTGGTACTAACGCTAGCACTAGCACTGTTGCTAGCAGCGCTAGTAGTTTGTCTTTGACATCTCTTTTCTCTTTTTTGTTGGTGTTGGGATCATTTCCCATGCGCTTTTGATGTTGGCACTCATTTGGCCTTTATGTAATTGTTACACAACATATTCAAGGAGTTCAGCCGTGGAAGTTTACGACTTGAGATGATATTCGATGACTTTGTATTTAGATGGTATGCATCTAAATTTATGTTTTCATTCAGAGATGATATGGTATTCATTGAGAATGTTCATAGTTTTGTATAATCAGCGTAATCTAATTGATATAAATAATTTACATGGATGCACATGAAATAACGAGGGTTTAGCCTGGTAAAGCCCCAAAATTTCTATGGGCGCATATATATGCAAAAAAGCTAATTTTAGTCACGAGCTAATTTACACATATTTATTTCATGCTTCTGCAGCTAAAAGCAATATTATAATTTTCTCCCTTGTCAAAAATCCACAATCTATATTAAGTCCCCTGTTAGCGCGGAACGAGTAATGTTGCGTGGTAAGCACTAAATGGTGGTCTGCCAGACGAAATAAAGTATGACTTTTGTTATTTAATGGTTAGATATTACTAGAAGATTAGCAGTTGGATGAGCAAGTTTTGTTTTTTCTGCGATTGTACTCTTAGGTATTTGGAGCATTCTTATTTTTCTGTAACAACAACGAGAAGGTATTTGGAACATTAGTTTGTGGTAGAGAGTGTTGAGGCAATGTTGTCGTCTGAACACTGAAATGAGTGTTGAGGCATTGTTGTCGTCAGAATACTAAGATGGTGTGGAGGAAATGATTCATCTGTCATCAGACACGAAGACGAGTGTTAGCCGTGAACACTAAGATGAGTGTGGAGGCAGTGATTCTGCCATCAGACACAAAGATGAGTATTAGCCATGAACACTAAGATGGGTGTGGAGGCAGTGATTCTTCCATCATACACGAAGATGAGTGTTAGCCGTGAACACTAAGATGAGTATGGAGGCATTGATTCTGCCATCAGACACGAAGATGAGTGTTAGCCGTAAACACTAAGATAAGTGTGGAGGAAGTGATTCTGCCATCAGACACGAATATGAGTGTTAGTCGTGAACACTAAGATGAACGTGGAGGCAGTGATTCTGCCATCATACACGAAGATGAGTGTTAGCCGTGAACACTAAGATGAGTGTGGAGGTAGTGATTCTGCCATCATACATGAAGATGAGTGTTAGCCATGAATACTAAGATGATTAGAACTTGAGCATTGATATTCAAGAAATTCAACCATGGAAGTTCTGCAACTTGAAGAAAATTTATTCGTGACATGAAGTGCTTAACTTTTATGCAGTGTACACAGAACATATCAAAAGATTCAGCCGTGGAAGTTTACAACTTGAGATAATGTTCAATACGGCCCTGCAATTAGATGGTATGCATCTAATTTAATGTTTTTTATTCAGAAATGGTATAACATTTATTATGAATGTTCGCAATTTGTATAATCATCATATTCTGATTAATACAAATAGTTTGCATGGATGCACACGAGGGTTTAGCCGGGTAAAGCCCTGAAATTTCTATAGGTGCATACATATGCAAAATATATGTAGAACGAGTATAAATAATTCATCCATGGAATTATTCCAACTTATAACTGGTTCGTGAAGGAAGTCTCAAGTAAAGCTTGGCCTAGGTTGAATATGCCACGATAAGTGCGATAGATTGCCTATGATTAACTCGTCTCACGGATATTAATGCTCTCCTCAAGTTGAATCTCTTAGAGATAAGCATTAGGTTATTTGGTGGAAAAGAACTCATATATTAAGGATTGCAGTATGTGTTGATATATGGAGGCGTAACAAAGTATTACATCGATTGGGGATACTTTAGGGTTATTGGTACGAAGAGAGAACGAATGATGATTCTAATCAATTGAGGAGCATGATTGGCGGTGGAAGATGAAATCCTTAACCAGTATTTCTCACCTTGATATAAACCTTTATTTACTTTGTTTTAAATAGAATAATTTAGATTAGTATTTATACAACCCCCTTGGTTACATAAGAAGTTGAAAACCGATAACAATTCACAGATCCTCGTGGGAACGATCCTTACTACCGTTATATTACTTATTAGTATTAGTGGTAAATATCTTAATTAATTTGTGCGCAAATGACACGCATCAACCAGCAAGTTCCAGCCCTAGCAATCCTTAGCCACATTCCCAACACCAATGATAAGCACACACATATGCCAAAAAGCCAGAAAAGCGCCAACATTAGCTTTAGCAACAAAATCCACACAAAAGCTCTTGCTTGAACGCTATCCATAGTGCTAAGGCCAAGCGTTACCGCTAACACCAAGGCCATCCCAGTGCCAGCGCTAGCACCAAGGCCAGCCCAGTGCCAGCGCTGCCTTCGTTCCTTTGTTGTTGTGTCGTTTCCTATGTTGTTTCCATGCCATTCCTCTTTGCTTGCTTGTGCCAGCATTATTCTTCGTCGCTAGCGCCATTACTACGATAAGTCGGCATAAAATTTACTAGTAGCATTATTTTACAACAAGACTCATGGCTTTGAAGCCACGACTCCACTAACTCACACGAGACATCAAATCATATTACATGGGGGGATTATTCATGGGGTTTTGGTATGCTGGTAACATCAACATGCGGCATGGAAACACCCCATGACGAGAAAGTTACAAAGTAGTGGTGACGGTTGAAGCGGTTGAGAAGGTAATGGAATAATGGTTTTCCAGAAACTTCCAAGGATAATGCGCGGTTACACCATTACCCCTATAATCCCTATTGCTCAATCTTTCCACTACCTACACTACTTTACAAGGAAAAGTGTGTGTTACCAACCATTATAAATAAGTTACTCAGCCCATTTACAAAACAGATCAAGCTGATCATTCTCAAAAGCTTGTTACTCTCCACCTCTACACACAACTCAACACACAAAATTCCTTCAACTTTCTTTGCTTCCCTCCCATAAGATCAACCCATTTTCTCTCTTTGTAACCGAAACAAAACGTAAACATACACTTTCCTTATTTGGATTCGTTTTGTACGATTTTGATCCTCGAATCTAAAAATAGTACTTCAACAGTACATTGTTTTGCCTATGAGTAATTTTTTAGGTACAGACAGGGACGTATGCTCAGAAGGTCCTAACTGGTGTCCACAATAAATGTTGGGACCCTTACAGGATTTCTACGCATCATGGTATGGGACATACGTGCAGGAAACCTAAATAGCTGAAGCTTGTCCATAATAGTTTTTAAGTTGAAATTCGGGACGAAATTCTTTGAAGGGTGTAATAGCGTAACACCCGTATTTTTGACAAAGGGATAAAATAGTAATTTTACTCACCAGGGGCAAAACGATCACTTAGGGGTAAAACAGCAATTTTACCAAAATTCGAGGATGCTTACTTGAGGAATCATCACTGACCCTATGACGCTTACCCGAGAATGCATTATAGTGTTAATGCATTATTATGTTGTGATGCATACTCGAGTACGCATTTCTATTATGCAGTGGATGAATGCCTTTTACCCTCCTTTTATATGCTTGTGGAAATGCTTGTAAAGACATATATAGGGAGGAGGTATTGGTTAGAAGTTGATGTTTACTCAAGGAAGCATCCATATTGCCATGAATCTTACTCAAGGAAGCTTCATTGATCCGTGATGCACACCCGAGAATGCATCAGTGGAGGTGCAGTCGATGAATGTCCCTTATCCTCCTTTTCTCCGCTTGTAGAAATGTCGATAAGACATATATAGGGAGGATTCGTTGGATGGAATCGATGTTGGATTTACCTTAATAGGCTTATGTTGCTTGTTCCTTTCGAAATGACCATACGGATGAACTGCGGTCATGCTTGATCCCTTCAAGGTACGAGCTAGGTACATAGGCAGCATGATGCAATGCATTGAGGTGCAGCATCTTGTCGCTCATATCATCTAATTTTATAGATGATTGCAACACTTTGGTAACTCATATCATCTGGCTCGGCAGTTCGAGACGAGAGATGATTATTGACACACTTGATGATGTAGTTGCATTCCATTTGATGGATATTCATACTTCCTATCAAGATATACCATACGAGAGGCAAATGCCTGGTTGATGCACCCTTGGAAAAAGCAAGATCAGTGCATGCACCCAGCTTTTAGTTGAACCAGAGTTGGAAAATTGAAAGAAAAAAAAAGGCCCGAAATGTCCTAGGTGCTAGTCCAGGGCATGAGTTAGGCCTGGAAAATTCTCGTATGTATGTGATGCTTTCCAAAGGCATTCACCATTGGCTTTAATGTCCTTGTACCCTTTGCAGAACAAGGGTGAGTTGGAACAGTAAGGAAACTACAGTTCGAGTATCATGCTTGCAAAGCAAGCTTGAAAAAACTAATCGACCTGCATTTTCCTAGCGATAAGTGAAGTTTTAAGGCCCGGTTACCGTCTTTTCGAGTGGCGTGTCGGGGAGTTCTGGCCTGCCCAGTGCATAGCGCCGGGGGCGGAATTACCCGGTCCATCACATCCCAGGTCCATGGATCCCATATAATTTGTCATGTTGAGGAAAGGTTGAGTTTGGGAAAAAGTAACCTCTCTTCCTCCTTTTTTTCTCTGACTAGTCTGTAACTTTATTGAGATCTCCAATTAATATCCATTGAGTATCCGTGATTGGAAATATAATTGAAAAATTAGGCCAAAAATATCTTTTTGCCTCCGGATGGGAAGGTCCATATATCCTTGTTCATAACCATGGTTATGCATAAGGTGGTGGTGAGACAAGTGCATAAATATAACTTTGTGTGTGTAATGATTTGTAAATTTAGTCCATATTTCCACAAAAGGCTCCTCGCCTGCCAATTTTTGGAATTTTGAAATGATTTTGAAATTGTAAGAATTGTTCTATAAGGTTCATATGGTTATCATTGGCTAGTGTCTCAGATAGAAAAATGATAGATGGTTTATGTAAAGAATTCATTCCTCTTAGTTGTTGAATAGTTATCGGTTGGTTGATCCCTTGGAAGTTCCATGCTAAGATGCTCATGATTTTTGTTTCTTAGTTATTCAATTTCTTTTTGTGATGTACATAGTTTTATTCGGAAGGAATGTAGTAGTCTTCAACGAGATATTCTTAGGTCCGCATAACCATTAATCCAATTGTGTGGATGGTCTTCTGAGTGTTGTGCCTTTGAGATATCCGAAAAAAGTGAAGTTACGACTTTGGATGGCCTAAATACTTTCACTTTGGATCTTAGCTCCTTGGAAATAATGGTTTTAATAATTCTAACCAAAAACTATAAGTAAAATTGTCAAAGAAGTTAAACATGAATTAAATACGAGGAAGTTAGAGTTATATAGGAAAGAATTAGAACAAAGATATTTAGAAGTAGTGGTACTGAATAGTTCAACCAAGAAATGAAGTAAGTCTATTAATAGAAACCGAGAAAGTCAGAAGCAGTTAGACTACGATTGAAATCTAAAGCAGTTAGTTAGTTTTAGAAGGAAAAGTTATAATTAATCATGAATTCAGCTAGAAGAACTAAATGTTTGTTGAGTTAGTGACAATATAAACAAAAAACAGAAGCAATTAGTATATGTATACACCTACATAAATCAGACATTATGACATAATCTAAATCCAATGTAGAAGGGGGTAGCCTATATGTTACCAGGTGGAACACAAAAAGATGGGTAGTTGAATTAAAGTTACCCTTAATAAACCTCCGCTGACTTGTGTTGGTTAGGCTAAGGGGTAATAGGTATTTTGATTTGTTTTGAAGGTTAAAGATCACTTTGATCAAACACAGTTCTACTACTAAATAAACTTTTATATTAGACTTGTTTACAGAAACAATAATTGCAAACGCCCGACTTACTCCAATCTAGAACTTGTTGCAGGACTTAGCTAAGTAGAACTGAAGGGAAATGCAGAAGAAGATTTTGGATAATTACACTAGTACTAGACTTTAACACAAACTAAATAAGGAAATAAACAGAAGTATAAAATCCTATTCTATTACAGTAGTAACATATTTACGTGATACGCTACCGGAATACGTTCCACTTTTATCCCAAAATTTTTTATATAGTAACAAAACAATTACATAGACATAAAAATAAAAATAATTAAATTTATAAAATAACTATGATTTTACCGTTAGTTTTTATCTTCGCACGCACATCCCACGTGCTCACCGTACTAGTTCCATGATAACAAATAGTAATATCTTTGCAAAATTTAGGTGGCTCACCTATCTCGGTGTGCAGTGAAAAGGCGATAAAATTTATGTTTCTAGTATTAAATTTTTTAATCATTCCTAAGATTTTTAATAATGGAGTTCATTACCTAATTGCTTGTGCTAGAAAAAATTTGTGTTATGTTTTGGGTCTTCCTTTCCTGTTTGGATGTCTAGCGGCCTCTTGAAAGGTGAACTTTTTTTTTTGCTAGAAAAATAAATTTATTAGATAAGAACCAAATTAAAAATGTTGAGTGAAAAAGGCAGGTGTACTGCCTATCCATTTACCATAAGTTATGTGCCTTCTACAATACTTGGTAACAATATCAGCCATTCGATTGAAAATTCTTCCAAGGTATTCAAATATAACAAAAGAAAAATTGTTTTAAAGAGAAATACAATCATCTAAAATAGAAAAGTTGAACCAACTGAACTGATTATGATTATTTTTCAAATAAGAAATAACTAATTTAGCATCACTAGTGATACAAATACTTCTAAGATGTTTATCTCTGTCCCATTTCGCATATTCGAGAATCATTAAGCTTTTTGCTTCCTCTGCTGACGTTGCTAATCCTGAGATACATTTGCATCCTTTTTTAGTTCTTGTATTATCAAACATAATAAGAACAATACATGAGCGATTAGTATCTTTGTCCCATGAAGCATCACAATGGATGACTGTGCAATTTGTAGGAACATCTCTAATATTAAAATTAGGGTCATAAGATTCAGTTGACACATGGACATGCATGGTGTTAGTCATAAAAATATTTCGAGATTCAGTAACAGGTTTTGTAACTTTCCTGAACGTGGTATGACTGTGTAAGGAGTTATTCTGAATTTTTTTTGAAACATCTATAGCGCCAAATACACTAGAAAATGTAAACATATCACACATTTGATTTTTTAGTTGGGAGTTACTCATCCACTCGAGGATCCAGTCTTTCATAGATATGTTAGAAGTAAACTCATGGATGATATAATGATTGTAAGGAGTGGAGGACCAGACAGACTTAGAAAAAGGGCAGTGAAAGATGATATGTTCTACTATTTCCTCAGTATTACCATCACACATGAAGCACAAAGTATCCTGAATGACAATATTATGAGATAGTATGTTCCTAGTTGAGAGTATATTTTCAATACACTTCCAGATGAATAGTTGAATCTTGGGTAAAATAGGAGTCTTCCACAGGAATCTATAAGATTGATTGATAGCATGAGGGTTTTGAATAAAATAGTTCTCACATGTGAGAAGTTTATATGTGGACTTAACAGAGAAAGTACCATTTTTTATTTGATTCCATACAATTTATCTTGTCCTGAAAGGGGAATTCTAATGCCTAAAATCTTTTGAACATTATCAACAGTAAAGAAAGAGTTTAAGAGATCAACATCCCATTATTTCCTTTCATGGTCAATAAAGCAAGAGACTGTCATATTAGGATTAGGGTAAGCCTGGAAAAGGGGGCATTTGGGATCCAATTATCAATGAATGCATGAATGTTCCTACCATCTCTAACTTCCCATAAAGCATTGTCCCTAATGATATCTAAACCAAAACAAATGCAATTCCAGATCCAAGAACAATCATTTTCCTTCTTATAATGTAAAGCATGAATATTATTGAAATATTTAATTTAAGAATCATGAACCACGGATCATTAGTCCAATGAATGAGATTTCAAGAAATTCTTCTTAGTAAAGCATGGTTAAACTTCTTTAGGTTTCTGAAACCATACCTCTTTGAAACTTATGAGAGAAGATTTTATCCCATTGTTTCATGTATAGGCCCCATGTTTGTTTTTGCCCCACCAGAAGTCCCTTTGGGACTTTTGCAATCTATATAGATTGGTGTCTGGTATTTTAAAAATATTTATACTATAAGAAGTAGAGGCTTTTAACACATACTGGACAAGAACTGATCTACCGGCTTGATTTAATTGCTTGCCTTTCCACTTGGCTACCTTTTTGTCAAAATGATCAAGGAGATGGTCAAATGCTCTAGTTTTAGATCTATTTATAAAAATGGGAATCCCTAGATATTTGTCTTTTGGGTCAATTTTTTGAACCTGCAAAGATTTGATAAGAGAAACCGTTAAATCATGGTGAAGATTTTTATTGAAAAAGCACCCTGATTTTTGAAGGTTAATGGCTTGTCCAGAAACTAAACTGAAATCATTGACTACAGACATAAGATAACTTGATCAGCATGGGTGGCCTTACAAAACAAGAGACAATCATCATCAAATAACAAATGAGTGATGTTGGGTGCCTCTCTAGTGACTTTAACACCATGAATAATGTTGTTATCTTCAGCATTCATAAGATATCTAGAAAAGCTTCCATACAAATGATAAATAAATATGGAAACAAGGGATCACCTTGTCTCAAAGTTCTACTAGGTTTGAAAGATTTACATGGAGAACCATTTAATATAATGTAAATGCTAGTGATGTTAATGCATTGAAAAATAAGATCACACCAATGAGTCGAAAACCCAAAAAATATCAAGACATCAATCAAAAAGGACCATATGTGTCAATTTGGCACATAAGCATCTTGAAATGGTGAAATCATTTTGTGGAGTAGGGTTTCATTCTATTTATAATTATTTTAGAAATAATTTTGTAATTAAAATTACAAAAGGATATTGGCCTAAAATCAACATGACTAGCGGGTTTATTGTTCTTAGACTAGTTCTTATGGCTCTTCCAAGCCTCTTCCCAACCCAAAAAAGCGTGGCCTAAAGCCTCAATTCCCACAACTCTCCTCTGGTTTTTGGGAATCGCTACGGGAAAAAAATTTAGACGGACAATGGTTCTCCATTTTAATAATCGAAGAACGGTTTACAGATGTCCGTTTTCAGCTTTTAAAATGGATAATCATTATTAAAACGGATAACCATTGTTTGCCTGCTTGACCTTTTTTGTCCTACACTCTCTTAACACTTTGTTACACTTATATACTATACCGGCCATGCTAACTTTGGTATTAGCGGGTAACTCCACTGCTTTGGAATGTATTTGGTCCTTAGAATTTTTCATTAATGGATATTCTCAAATAATAATTTAAAATTTAAAAAGATAAGAGAATAAAGTAGAAAGTTAATGAACAATTGACACTGCAATTTTATTTATTAATTTCTAACTCACTTTCGTAGGATCACGGTTACACTTAGCATGTGCAACAAGCCTTTATACCATAGGGTGGCCCCAATGGACGAGTTTTGTCTTGTGAGGGTTTACAGAAGATCTACCCACAAAATATTTCCTAAAAATAGGCCCGTTTATGTTAATCCTCTTCTTCATGCCGGAGAGAATCACTGGTTCTGTTCGCCGTGTTTACCGATGGAAATTTCTGTATACACATTTGATAGCTCTGATAAAATCTGAAAGGTTTACCGGTCTGCTCAAAGTAGAGTGAATTTGCATACTCAACCTACATAAATAAATAAATAAAGTTTATATGGTATAATTGAAATGAAAATCTTTTAAGATATGGTAGTAAATAAAATTCACTTACAATTTTGTCAACCATCATATGAGGAGGTCCGTCTCTATTAATAATATCTTACTGCTCTTTTTATTACAGATACCCTACTTTGTATAATCTCTCTCGTTCCGTTATTAAGATTTCCAAATAGTTGTACATATTTATCGAAAACCTGGTTCCAAAAGTTTATGGTCGTAACTCGGTGTTGACGAACCTCTGACAGGAGCGAAACAGCGACCCAAGCGGTAATTATCGCTACATCTTCTTCAGATGAATATAAAACCATTGTTAATGTAGGATATGCAATGAGATAATAGTTGAATCTTTGATTTTATGAGGAGTGAGTTCATGGAAATGTTAGGAGTTATGGCTTTATTGGTACAGAAGAACTGATTTTATAGGGGTTAGATTATGTGGTGAAGGCCTTGTCACTCAGTGTTAGACTATCGAATGGGGATTAAAAGCTTGGTTCAGTCAACTTTAACTTTATCCGACATGTTATACAAACGTTATAGGAGGTCATTCACATGCTATATTGATATGGTTTTTAAATTATGTAAAAATGACATGTTTTAATAGTTGTAAAGATATGATGAGACCAGGTTATGTCCAAAAGTAAGACATTTTTTCATTAATTGATAAAAACTTGAAATTATATTTTTATTTAAAATTAGTTTATACTTAGACCTAAACTATTTAGACATGGATAACATAGTACTAAGCCCCGAAAAAGAGATAAATCTTCATTTATTTTCCGGTACGATATTTTATTATACTTGCAGCTTCAAAATGATTAAACGGTTCGCTTCTCCATTTGGTGTATTCATCTTGCACTGCTAACCTGTCCCCTTTGTGTTTAGCTAGAAACTCGTTGTACTTTTCGCACAACTTCTTAACATAAATGAACCTATTAGAAACATAGTCGTTGATAGGATTTTAGATTACCCTATATAAAATAACCGCAATCGTACGGTGTCTACAATGCAGACAACGGCAAGTACGGGTCGAACCCACAGGGAGCGGGGATAATACGGCAGTTAATTTTCAATTAACTAACCAGAAACAATATTTTTAAATTTTTAGAAATTCTAATAAACGAGAAAATAATAAATAAACTAGCTAAAATATACAATATGATCAAGTAGAGAGGGAACTAGGGTTTTGGTGTTCACCAATTTGGTATATGGAACTTCACATTTAATCTCCAAAATTATCGTTTCACCACTGTAATTTTCTTCGCTTTCAAGTTGATATTTCTAAAGAATTGTTTATCAATCGAAAAGTATATCCCATCTAATGTTACTAAGAATGGCATATCAATTTAAAAGCATAAACAATCAGTAGAACTATCTAACTCATATATAGTTTCAAAGAATCAAATATCTAATTGATTTCATACACCCTCTAAGAATCTAATCCAAGCACGACATATCAAACGGAAAGCATATATGATCAAATCTACTATTTATGGAATAATTAATCAAGCTAACAATGAAGATAAATTACTAAACATTTAAACCATTTATTTATAAATTTTCCATAATCAAAATTGGTTTCAACCCAAAACCCTAGTCACAAGATTAATGAAACATGGGGATGGATTTCTTAAAATCCATAAAAATAATTAAGATAAATAGAGAGAGAAAAATATCACTGTGTTTCGTTTCAAGAACAGCTCCGCCTCCCAACTCATACTGCCAAACTTTTCACCACCTCCAGAACTCAGCCGTCAGACAGCAGAGAACCTCTCTCTCTCCTTCACGTTGCCTGTTCCAACACTAACCAGCTAATACCTCCACCTGCTTATCTTTTTTTCTTTTCTAATCTCTCTCACCTCACACTCTCTAGACGTCAAACCTAGCAGACAACCTCTGTCTATCACCTTCTTCTCTCCACTGCCCTTGTCTCCCTACTCTACAACCTAGGCGCTCCACCTTCTCTCCCTGATGCAGCTTTCTATCTCAATCAACTCCACCAGCTACCGTACCCTCTCAGCCATCCTTCCTTCACACCGCTTCCCCAAAAACCTCACTCTCTCTCCTTCCTCACCCCAAAAGAAAACCTAAAACAAAAACTAAAAGTAAAAGTTTTTTTCTCTCCACACTTACTTTTTCCTTTATCCCTTCACACATCACGTGAAGCCTTGTACTTTCTATTACTACCAAAGGACATTCGGTCCCTAGCCTTCTAACCTTAGGTCTAGCTACCTCTTTCTAGTTTTTCCTTCCTTCTTTTTGTCTCTCACCCTAGCTTCCCTCACTAGGTCTTTTCCCTAGTTTTCCTAGCCTTCTCTTCTAACTATTTTTTTTTTCTGTACGTCCTCCAATCAAGCCGTCCCTTTCACCCTTCACGTGTACAACTCTCACTTCTAGACCCACAGCGCCTTACATAGCTCATTAACTTTTTTTTTACAATCTGACGTATTCTTTACCAGTTCAACGTCTTGTCTCTCCCTAGCCCATCCTACTTCACGTGGACCACATCTCTTCTTTCTTTATTTACCCATTGTTCCAACCATTGAACCTCTAACCTTACTCCACTTCACCATAAGATACAACCAAATGACTGAACTCAAATCCCTGTGTCGTCTAGCACAAATCAAGCTAATGCCTTCTTCGCACTACGGAGTACCTCTATTTAGCCATGTTTTGCATTTAGCTTTAGGATTTAATTGTTCCACCTAGAATAATATAAAAATAATAGTATTTGCATAAATCAAGTACTAGCAAATATTAATTAGGATGTAAATATGTATAAATTATGCTTGTATCAAATACTCCCAAACCTATATTTTGCTAGTCCTCGAGCAAAACTAATATAAAAATAAAATAAAATCATAACTCACTTTCGCAGGAATCGCGACTATATTTAGCATATGTAATAAGCCTTTGAACCCCTAGGTGCCCCTAGTGGACGAGTTTTGTCTCGTGAGGGTTTACAAGAGGTTTACCCACAAAACCTGTACTCCGAATTTCTAGTTACCTGTGAACGATTTAGAATAAACACTAAACAAGCTATTTAGTTGGCATACTAAATTCTTCGGCTGTATGAATCATTACCCTGTATGAATCCAATTGTCGTACACGAGTTTTCACTCAGCGTACTAAAATTCATATAAGAATGCAACTCTACTCGAATAATCATCAAACATCCTAAATTTGATATAACTCACATTGCTCGAAATCAATCAAATTCAAACACATGGATAAATTAGAAGATGAAAATAAAAGTAATGAATGGTGCATATGTTGACTAAGGTGAACGATGTTTCCCAAAATATTAGTATAAAGTCCGGCTTGGATGCTCCTATTTTTATTATTATTTATATACTTTTTTTTTTCTTTTTTTTTTTCTTTTTTCATTTTTTTTCCTTTTTCATGACTACATGATTAGATCTTTTGAATCTAAGCGCATGTTCCTTTTCAGCATAATACATGATAGTTCCCATAGATCATGTGTTCCACGCTTGCTTAGGCGACGGAGACAGGTACACACATATTGCTATCAAAGTGTCAATTTATTTTTTTTAACAAAATTAAAATTCTAACGCATCCGAGCTACGACCTTATGCCGATACTAAGGCCCCACCAAATCACTTAGAGAAACATAAAATTGAAAAAAATAAAAATATAAAGTGATATGATTATGATGATTCCGAGATATGCTTGTTCAATGATTATCATGTTATTTCTAACACCTGAGTGCATCCAGATATGAATAGATCATTTAGATGGGCACACCGATTCCTATAGATAAAAGCTATGTTTCCATCTACCTAGAATGGTTAGTGTCATCCTGAATAATTCACAAGTTTTTAAATTTCAGAGTTTCTTATTGGCATCAATTTTCGGAAACTCTACCCCCAAACCTAAATTTAATATTGTCCTCAATGTTTCAAACCGTGCAACCTAGAATAGTACGCAATAAATATAAATATGAGAAAAAAATATAAATCGAAGACAAGGGATTGGAACGTCTCACCTGATTGACGCAAGAAAAGCAGTGTTCTCTGTAACACACATCAAACGATAGTAATAACAAAGAACACTAAAAATAAAAATAAACAAAAAGCCTAAAATAATATAAAATAAAAAGAAAATAAAAATCTACCTATTGGATATGTACAGATAGAATCTCCAAACACTAATAACCTAAAAATTTGGGGATCAACCCAAAATACAATATATACAAATGACAGTTTCACAATTATATTATGGTGACACGGTGACAACACTAAAACTATCAAAAAAAAGGGATTACCCCCAAACCAAGTTTTTACTACACTCGGAAGTGCGTAAAGAACATAATATGGGGATAACATTGGGATTTGGGAAATATTAATTGGTTCGTGCATGGTGTCAAGCACAGGCAAGTCCTCTGGATATTTGGATGCAAAGTGATCCAACAAAACTTGAGAAGCACACAATTCTAACCCTAAATTAGGTAACTTTTGGAAGTCTAGGGGTCTAGAAACAACCTCTAAGTCGGGTGAATGATCTTGTGAGGTAGATTCATCTATATATTATGCATCGAAGCAAGAGAGGTTTTTCCATTATGTTTCATGGATGACCATAGTCTGATGCAATGCCCTTGGTTGTATTATAAGTGTCCACAAGTAGGTTGTCCTGGCATCAAAATGGTCATTGAATCACAACCATAAAAGATAAGGTATTTGGAATGTCAATATCTAAATTATCGTGAACAAGTATATTTTCTAGACGATGCAGTGAAAGCTATAGAATATGAAAGGGTAAATGATCTCTCCAAAAATTTCAAACTTAAAGCCAAATTGAAGACGTGTGTGTGCAACTGTTGTGGAGAAGAAGGTCACCAAACCAAGCACTGTCCAAACATAATTCAATTTGAATGCTCTGGGGTTATTGAATGCTCAATGCCTTATTGTAACACTTATATGAAAATGCATACTTCTAAAATAAAATACACGTATACAAAACATTTCAGGAAATGTCCAGTGTGTCTTTCGTTGGAATGGACTGATTAAGTGTCGCTACGTTTTAGTGTGACTAATGGGTGCACACTTAAGGAATATGATATACTGTTGTTTTGAATAATTGATGTTTGTTTTTATTAATTGACACGAAAAGTTTTAGAATGACAACACGATAACAGACTAGACATTGTAAATTTCATAATAACAACACGATAAAAGACTAAACACTGCAAATATCAGCCTGTTTACTTGTCTCGTGGACCCATTGCATGTCTCCTATTGTGAATGATCACACGATAAAAGATTAGACATGATAAAAGACTAGACACATATTATAATAATTAATAAAATCCAAGCTCATTTTTGTATGAGACACGGTTGCACTTAGCACGTGCAAGAAGCCTTTGAACCATATGGCGGCCCCTATGGAAGAGTTTTTTCTCGTGAGGGTTTACAGAGAGATATGCCCACAAAATCCTTTATTATTCACCCTAGTCCTCATCTGAATTTTGGGGAGTTGGTGGATGGCGTGGGGTGAGTTCCGGGTTCATCTCTGAAAAGTTACGTTTGAAAATTAAGTAGCAACCATAAAAACGAAAGTTGCTCCCTTTTTTATTCAAATAGAAGGTTTTCGCCATCTTCTCATGCAACAAATAATCAAATAGGTATTTATGTAACTAATGAGAATACAAAATATATGTATGTAACTAATCATATCACTTACGATGGTCTCCGGGTTCAGGGTAGGTGACTCCCTTCGGTAGGAAACCACCTGCATCTCTATATAGGTTTTACAGCTTTTTTTTATCATCATAAACCTACTTTGAACAACAAGCTTTGGTCTTTGGTTAGGATTACTGTCTTCAAATTCAGACATCAGTCTGGATCAAAAGGTTAATCTGTTAACTTTTCTTCTTTCCACATCTTCATCTCTAACAACAACCACCCAAGAACTAACGATTGCTAAGTCCCTTGCCTCTGTAAACCTATGCTCCATGATTTTAAAATTAAAATATTATAAATTGTTTTTGTAGATTGCGAGTAGATTGGGTGAATTGAATGTGTCTTAGTATGTCCGATATCTTATCTATTTATAGGGGATAAGGAATTATTGTTTTCACCTAATGGACCACACAGTAGTGTATAACACCAAACCGTAATTGAAAACATTATCCGCGTGTAAAGACTACATCATCAAATTGAAAGAAGTAACAAGTCTATTTGTTTTGAGACTGGCGGGTCCATATTAACAGTTTATTCAATGGAATCCAGGGTTTGAATGATTTCCTTTATTGATACGTGCATAATTTACATATTTTAAGTATCATTTTCTTACACTTATTTGCTAGATTTTGTGTGTATTATCTTTTATTATTATTACTTTTGTAGTTTGTGTCTTTTATTGTGTTACATCTTTGAAAGAAGTAGAATTGAGCTTTACAAGGGAAGAATTACCAAATACCCAGTGGAAATCTGTCAACTCCATGATTTCTACCCTCCATCTTGTATAGAATTGAATTACGAAGCCAACGGCAAAAGAACGAGTTCATTATGAGGTCGTATGAAGAAGTTATAAGCAAAACAAGAACTAAGGGTAAAATGGTCATTTTAAGGGTAACTACTATTGGCACGCCATCGTACGTTAAGGTCAGACATGTTTTAAAGGAATTGTTAAAGGCACTTTCTCATTTGTTCAGGGCTGCCAATATTCAAATTTAGTTAAAGGTACAAGTTGTTTTGATATGGGCTACCAAGTTTCAAATATTGTTAATGGCGCCATTAGGGTTGTTTTTGTTCTTCTTCTTCTTCTTCTGCACTTCATGAACATATGATTAAGGTTCTATTTGTGGCTTTCGGTTGTTGTTCGGAGAGGTAGATAAGATGAATTAGGATTCGATGATGAAGTGTTTTTGCATTAGGAAGAATGGGTTGAGGAGAAATTGGAGCTTAGATCTGGATTTGAGTTTGATAGAAGTTGGTAGAGTGCTGGTGTAAGATTTCTGGGCTTCCAACTCAAAACCAATTGACAATGAGTGGAGTGGCCCATAAATGTTATATGAGTATAGAGGCTAAAGGTTTTAGGCAATGTGGGGCTATTAGCTTAGTAGTTATAAGAAGTGGATAATAGTTCCAACACTCCCCTTTACGGGCACTTTTAAGCCTCTTAACACGTGGATGGCATACGGGTGTACATTTAACCACTCATGTATGGGCCTAGCTCTGATACTATGCAATATTTCTGGGCTTCCAACTCAAAACCAATTGGCAATCAGTGGAGTGGCCCATAAATATTATATGAGTATAGAGGCTAGAGATTTTAGGCAATGCGGGACTATTAGCTTAGTAGTTATAAGAAGTGGCTAATAGTTCCAATACTCCCCTTCACGGATAAGTGCGCTTTTAAGCCTCTTAACACATGGATTGTATATGGATAGACATTTAACCACGCACGTATTGGACTAGCACTGATACCATGTAATATTTCTGGGCTTCCAACTATTAACTAATTGGTTTTGAGTTGGAAGCCCAGAAATCTTACATGGTATCAGAGCTAGGCCCATACGTGAGTGGTTAAATATCCACCCGTATGCGATCCACGTGTTAAGAGGCTTAAAAGCGCCCTTACCCGTGAAGGGGAGTGTTTGGAACTATTAGCCACTTGTTATAACTAGTAAGCTAATAGTCCCACATTGCCTAAAACTTCTAGCCTCTATACTCATATAACATTTATGGGCCACTCCATTCATGGCCAATTGATTTTGAGTTGGAAGCCCATAAATCTTACAATTGGGGAGGTTGTGATGATGATATCTATGGTCAAGATAGATCCTATGACTCTATCAACAAAAGATTGAGTACAATTCGAGAAGAAACGATTGGCAGTTAAGCTCGAGGAATTGAAGATGGAAAAGCTTGACGGTTTTAATGGTGATAATGAACATAATGGTGAGCTGAAAGTTTGTGATGGGTTATTGCTCTAATGGGTGTTGTTGGCGTTTGAATAGCAGCAGTGGAAGTGATTGAATCATGGCAGATGTGAAGGTGAAGTTAAAGATGAAGCTCGAGTAATTGTTGTGAGTCGATGGGAGTTAGTTATTGTTGGAAGACTGTTGGCTGGATCAAGTTTGGTGATGGATTAAGTCTATGAAGATGGAGATGTTAGGTCATTGTAATTGCAAGAAAAGATGGAGAGAATAAATAGATGCTGAATCATGGTAATGATGAGCTTGGGATAGTTGGCAAAAAAGATTGATGGTTCGAATTGGTGAGGGAGTTGCTCGAGTAAAGCTCGAGTCTGTTAGCAAGGCTGTAGTCGAGAGAGAAGTCAGGATGAAGAGTTTTAGCAGGATACAAATACAGGATTTTGACCGAGAAAAATCAGGTAAAAGTGGATCCAGTTGAGCATGTGTGGTATATATTTACGAAGAGAATTATAGTGAAAGGGTTTGAATCCGTGTCTTGAACAAAAAATCAGCTGGTCAGTGGAGTGTTAAAGCTATTCTAAATTCCTATTCGGAGTAAAAATCTAAATAAAAGGCGGTGAGTAACTCCTATAAATAGACGCCTTGAGTACTATTTGGCGGAACCTCTCAATATGTACCTCATACAAAAAAAAGGTGGAGAACTTTGGAGGCAGAGAAGAAAAGTTAGAAGCTGGCTTAGGACGGAGATAGCTAAAGTTCGTCTTCCACAATAGTTTTCTTTCTATACTCTCTACTTTGATTTTTATTAACTGTATTATGAGTAGCTAAGTTCTTTTTATTGGTTAGAGATGTAGTCCGAATTCTAGGACATGTTTATTAATTAAAATTATTCATTCTCAATTTTCATAATCTTTTTAATATCGCTCATGTTCTACTATTAATAACGCCATGTATGATTGAGTATTTGTTTGTTTAAGTTGCAAATTGAACAACCATATACTCACATCTATAGTTAAACTAGGGTTTGAGATCCGGAATTGTCGAATAACCCTTGTTACGAGTAGCATAGCATAATTTCTAATGACGGGATGTTGCCATGCAATTATGTGTAGAAGCTTGACCTAGGTTAAATCCGAGTGTCTCTTGCGCCGGATTGCTTAGAATAACCTCAACTCACAAAGACCATTGCTTTCATTGGATTAAACTTGAGTGTCTCTTGCGCCAAGTTATCTAGTGAAAAGGATTCAAAGAGTGGCTCTTGCGCCTTTGATGATAAAAGGAGTTTTGCCGGAGTAGACCTGCGATAGGATGCTTTAGGGTTATTGATATTGAGAAAAAATTGAAAATTGAGTTTGATTGATAACATGTATGATGACGGAAGATGAATTCTTTAACCAGTACTCTCATCATATTATTTACAATTTTAATTGTTTTTATTTATTTAATTTATTTAAATTATAACCAAACCCCCCTATTTACATAAGTGATCAAAAATAGTTAACAACCCATATTTCCCTGAGGAGCGAACTTGTTCTTACTACTATACTCTAATCCATATTTGTGAAGTTAAGAACTTGAATTAATTTTGCTTGGATGACAACCGACCATTTGTGAACCGTAAAAATCTCAAAATAATTAACAAAACTAACTACATTCATTGGAGTACAATTAAGAAAAGCATACTACGATCCCTAATTAAACCCGAACACATTTTCGCAGGAGCCACGGCTGCACTTAGCATGTGCAACAAGCCTTTGAACCATAGGGTGGCCCCAATGGACGAGTTTTGTCTCTTGAGGGCTTACAAAGAGATGTACCAACAAAACCTATCAACAGACCAGTTACGCATCATCGGAATTATTAGGACTTGGTTCACCTGTTGATAGTTCTAGGTTTAACCCAGGAATAACGTCTAGCATTGTTGAGTAGCAATGATCAAAAGGAATGGCCTTCCGTTATTTTCAAGTATGTATACAGTACGGGTCGCTTCCTCCTACAATAAACAACCAAAAATCCAATCAATTAGTGTATAATTGGAAAATCCTCTTAACAAATAGAATACAATTAAATGACAAACACTTACAATCATTTCTTTCGTCGTCCCACGAGCCCTGGTTCGATATAGCGGTAACAAAGAATCCTTCACGAAACTTCTCACGGTATTTCTAATAACCGAAAAACGAAATCAGATCGATTGGTAGTTGCGATGGTTTGGGTTCCCACTTGCTTCCTCGAACATTTGGTGCACCTGCCTCCAAAAATCCATCTAAGAGACATTTACACCAATTGTATTAGTTACAACCTTTGAGTAACACCTGATTAGGGTGAGGTCTTCGTCGTGAGTATAAAAAGGCATTATAGGAAAGCGTAAAGATTAAAATTTAGCAAGAAGAAAAACAAATGAGTATATATTTAAAGAACTTAATAATTTGATGTGTGTTAATATTGAGCGAGAAGTATTGTATTTATAGAAAAAATATTGACTCACTATAGTAGAGATACATAAAAGAGATAGAACGAATAAATGCAAACATTGTTATACCGACACATTTGGATGGTTACATAATACCGATCCCGCCGAAGAAGTGACAATTCTATTGGTAGATGTTCGAAAACAAAAAATGACAGATTTATATGCAAGAGACAAGACAATGACATGACATTTATCTTTGATAATTGAGTGATTTTTTATTATTTACGGTGAAATGGTACACTTTTCAAATTACAAAATAAAATTATAAAGTACAACAATGTTTAAAATAAATCTCATTTATGTAGGATACACGGTAACACTTAGCACGTGCAACAAGCCTGTAAACCATCGGGTGACCCCAATGGACGAGTATAGTCTCGTGAAGGCTTATAAAGAGATATACCCACAAAACCTATTATCAATCACGTTACTCGTCGTTGGAATTAGTAGGACTTGATTGACATGCTAATGCTTCCGGGTTAAGATGCGGATAATTCTTTATTATCATTGAATAACAATGACTAAATGTAACGACTTTTCGTATTTTGCAAGATATACGGTACGTCCGACTTCCTCCTACAATAAACCAAATATGCATTCAATAACTGTGTAATTGGAAAATCATATTAACATTATAATTCCATTATATGAGAAACACTTACAATCATTTCGTTCATCGTCCCAGGAGGAAAGATCGATATAGTGGTATTAGTATAACCACAAACTGTTTGACACTGCTTTTTATACTTACATGTCGATGCATGATTGAATTGAATTTACGTCCGAATGGGTTATCAATAAACTTTGTGTGCATCTCCCTCCATAAATTCTTCTGAGACATATTAAAATTGGTTAAAGGGATATTAACAATTTATGAGAAATCCCTAATTAGGGCCTTATCTTCTAAGTGTGTAAAAGGAGGCATTGTTGGGAATATATTATATTAAAAGAAGGTAGGAAAAGAAAGGAGTATAGAATTTTAATACTTGAGAATTTTGTGTGTGTTACATTAGTGTTTAAGCCATGAATTTATAGGGAAATATATGAAAGAAGTCGTTCATAAAGTTACATCTCGAAACTAATAATAGATCCCATACAAGGACTCAGCAGGACAACCTCGATTATGAAAGTAAAACTAATATTTTATTTCATTAATAAGTTTACCGCAATACATAAGTCATAACATACATAATACCAAACACTGTATATGTTAGTAACTTAAAGACCCAACATATGTGAAAACCTTTACTCATTTTCGTAGGAGCCACGGTTGCAGTTAGCATGTGCAACAAGCCTTTGAACCATTAGCCGACACCAATGGACGAGTTTTGTCTCATGAATGTTTACAAAAAGATATACCCACAGAACCTTTTATTATCGACCTTAGTGCTCATGCGAATATTATGGAGTTGGTGGACCGCGCGGACTTGCTTGAGGTCCTAAAAGTTCCGGGGTTAAATTCTCGAAATTTATGTCTCATTATTAAGTAGCAGTTAAAAAAACGGAATTATGTTCCGTTTTTTAAGAAATTTGATACAGGCCACTTCCTCCTATAAAATCAGAAAAAAAAAAATTTAATCCAAGTAATATATAATTGGAAAACCCTCTCAAGAAATATATCTTATTAAATGATAACTTACAATCATTTCATCAATCATCCAGGGGGCCTGATATACCGGAATTATAATGGCTAAGAAAATTTTCACATCTTTTTTAATCCCTATCACCCTATATTGGATCATGTTCAGGGTTCGGTTATTATTGTTCTCAAGTATGTTGGTAAACTCTTGGAGCACCCGTATCCAATCCTCACTCGTAATGGCATTTTTCCCTAATAAATTTATTGTATTACTATAAACATTTGCATAAGATCTGAAAAGGGCCTCGTCTTCTTCGGGAGTAAAATTAGGAATCATTGGGGAAAGTAAAGATTAAAAGATACCAAATAGGAAAATAAATGAGTATATAGTTAGAGAATTTTAGATTTTGATGTGTGTTAGAATGGGGGAGAATTGAATGTTTGTTAGTATGGCCGAGATATCATCTATTTATAGGGGATAATGAATTATTGTTTTCACTGTTGGACCAGACAGTGGTATTGAACACCAAACCGTATGTAATTGAAACCAAATATGACAGCCTGCAAAGACTATAGCATGAAAGGTAAAGAAGGGACGAGTCTTTTTTTTCCAGACAAGTGGGTCCAACGCGTGAAAAGACTTTACAGTTTGATTGAAGAAAGTGATTATACACGTTTTTTCGAACAAGTAGTGGGACCATTGAGTAATGTATTCAACCGAATCTAATGTTTCATTCATTTCATTTCTTACTCATAAAAATAAAAAAATAATTAAAAAAATTTACTACATTGACTGGAGTAAATTAACAAAAGTAGACTACAAATACTTAATAAAACACTAACTTATTTTTTCATAAGCAACGATTACACTTAGCATGTGCAACAAGACTTTAAATCATTAGACGACACCAATGGACGAGTTTTGTCCCGTGAGGGTTTACAAAGAGATATCCCCACAAAACCTTTTATCTCCGTCTTATTCTTCACCAGAATCTCCTAGAGCACTGTGGATTATTTGTACCAAGTCCAGTTCGAGAAAATTGGCCTTTAAAATAATATAACAATCATAAAAGTTACACTGACATCTTCCATTACGAAGATAGTCATCTTCCGCTTGTCGCTCCTGGATGAAACCAATAAACTGATTTAGTATTTAAAATAATATGGCGGATTTAAAGATGTGTAGTTAACTCAAAATTACTTATAATATCTCGTTTCATCCACCCAGAAGGGGTTTTTCGGTAAAGTGGCAGTAAGATCATTACATAATTTTTGACTTATTTTTTGATATCTCCCACTCTTTGTTTTAATCACATCTACACTTCTATCGTTTGGGTTGCCAAAAGTACTTGTAAAATGTTCTCTTACAAGTACCCATACTTCTAGACTGGACAATTGGTGTTGTATTACAATGAGTGAGAAAATGATGTTGCACCAAGATGTGATGTGATATCTTCCTCTCTTGTGTACCTAGCAACCATGATTTAAAAATGCTTGAAAACAAATTGTTAGGAGATACAAAGAAGAAAGTTGACAACACCGAGAAAGTTGATAATTGCATGTTGTATTACATTTGGTAGAGAGGGTCTTAATTTATAGGATTGGTGTATCACTTTAAATAATTTTATTCAGTATTATTGAAGGTTATATTATCAACTTTACTTTACTATTTGTGTAACGTCTTCTCAAACTATTTATAATGTCTCTACATGTTTTATTTTGGACTAGTTAGCCAGTCTAAAGCAACCATCAAACTCTAACGTATTGTCAAGTCATTCACTAGTGTCTCTACATGCTTTAGAATGGTTTATATCATTACTTTTTTAACGTATTGTCAACTCATCACTTTTTTATGACACTATCGATACATCTCGTCATACTGTTAATTGAAGGTGCTTGTGTCTGTACACTATAAGATTTGAATGGTTTATATTATTTTGTATTAATTTATTCTTTTTCGTCTTCATATGGCTTATAACAACATATTGCAACAATGTGATGTACGTATTGTCATTTCAGTAGTATTGTATGTTAGGAGATACAAAGGAGAAAGTTGATAGTAGCAAGTTTTATTACATTCGGTTGAGAGGGTCTCAATTTAACGAATAATCCGGTATCACGTAGTTTTATTCAGTATTATTGATGGTTATAGTGTCAACTTTAATCCACTATTTGTGTAATGTTACGTCACACTATTTATAAAATCAACTAATGTCTCTACGTTAGAATTGGATGGTTTATATCATTTTGTATTAATTTATTATTTCTGTTTTTATATCGGAGTTGCAGCAAAGATGTGTCGTACGTATTGTCACTTCAATTATTGTCCATCAACACTAGTTATATTTCCAGACATATCGTGCTGACATTTACATACCTGTTAACGTATTGTCAACTCATAAATTTAATTGACTATCGATATGTATCGTCACACTATTAATTAAGGGAGCTAGTGTCTGTATACTATTAATTTTGAATGGTTTATATTATTTTCTATTCAGTAATTCTTTCCGTCTTTATATGGATGATAACAAAGTGGTGCAATAATGTGATGTATGTATTGTAATTTCAATAGTATTATATGTGTATATATAATAAAATCCATTGTGTTCATGTATGTCCAATCTTATTTAACAACTTATAGGAAATTAATCATGTGACTTACTTATGATGAAGATGTTGGTATCGTAAAAGCCTGGATTTCGGTCACAAATTCGATCATTGAAAGGTCAACCCAAAATGAAGGAAATAGGTTTTTCGGAAAGGGTTTTTCAAGCATTTGAGCAACTGACTGGAAATGCTAATAGTAGAACTAAGATATCGGTTAAAAACAAATTCAATTTGATCAACAATTAAGTTGAAATTTCTGCTACAATAATGGTTGAAATAAGCTTAAGGCATCCAGACTTGTCTTACGAAGATCAGGTGAGTATCCCAATATTAGTTTAAAATTCTTTTGACATTTAATGATTTGGTCGTTCTTATATGTAATACTAACTTTTTTCCCTTGTTTAATTCAGAAAATGAGAGCGCGTATCGACTTTCGTCAAGGCACAAAGAAACCATTTAAGTTTGATGCATTGTATGACCTTGTGTTGGTGCATATAATGCAGAATGAATATCTAAATATAATCGAGTTTTTTTGAAAGTGATGTCGTTATTATGGTTTATTTAGGTGATATCACTGATTTCAATTAACTTTAAAACATATTGCACCGCCTGAAAAATAAGAACGACGACTTATATTAAAATATATTAATCATACATTGATTTATAACAAATAAACTAAAATTACATAACATAATTTAATGACTATTGAGAAATAAAAAACCTAAATAATATATTAAACGCGAGGATCAAATCCATTCGAACACATATGTTTTCTTGCATCTTCAATATTATTTGTTTCTTCCATTCAGGCAAATTTTCGAGATCCATCAATAATATCTCCATGTATTTATCTCTTTGTTTCTGAAGGAGGGCCAATACTTCATTTCTCTGTTTTTGTTCTTCAATTATCTGTTTTTGTTTATAAGCCTGGGTCTTTCTTTCCTTTTGTTCGACTAACATTCTCATCATATCAATCTCTTCGGCCTTCGATACATCATTATTTTCTTTTCTTTTTGGATCATATTACTCCATCCTCGTTCTGTAACTTTAGCCATACTCATTTGTTCCTTAACCTTGTATCTACCTAGTGGTCTTGGTTTGTCGGCGAAAAAAATTCGTGTAGATGTTGGTGTTGAACCGTCTATATTTTGAGTTGGTGATATATCACCATCATCATCAGATAGAGCTTGAGAACCCGACGGTTAGCTAGATTGACTGGATTGAACATGGTGGTCTCTTATAGTCTTTGAGTCACAATCTTCTAAATTATGCCTCAAAATTTCAAAACCTTGGTCATGTTTCCATGGTTTACCGTTTTTTCCCTCTGTAAATTTCACTTTAGCTTCTACATGCTGCAATAATTTTAAGAAACAAGAATATTAATGGAATGTTACTATTAAATTAACCATGTAATTTAAATGTTTCTATGAAAAACCACTTATTATTGTCTATGTGGTCCAACCGTTCGAGTTGTTCTTAAGATAAGCCGCGACGATTGATGTAAATCTCTTAACGTCATTTTTTAGTACGCTCATTTTGTTTTGCAATGCCTTTAATGTTCTTTGTGTACGTGGCCCAAAAGTTCTCAGGTATTCTTCAACAATTTTCCCCCAGAATATATCTTGTCTTGATACCTTCCTACTGTTGAATTTGTAGCAAACATTATGTAGGCTTTTTCCAAAGCAACATCTTCTACCCTAAAAAAGTTAACCATTTATTTTACCAAACAAATTAAATAAAAAAAATAGTTTAGGAGAGTAAATACAAATATAGTAGAGAAAGGTAAGTAGATTTGTTGGTGTGGTTGATATAGGTAAAACACATGAGTTTATATATTGGTGGTGAGTGATTTTCTCGTTGGAATTCAAAACCCAGGAAAATTGGAAAATGGTTATCTATTATAACTTTTCAGTCGTTAGATCAACATGGTCGTTGTGCTATCGTTGAAGATCTAACGGCTAAGTTATAAAAACGGATAATGATTATCCTCCTAACGGATATCCATTGTCCGTTTTTATGTCCCAACTGTTAGATCTTCAACGGTAGCACAACAACTATGTTGATCTAACAGATAAAATCATAAAACGGAAAACGATTTTCCGTTTGTAAATTTCCTAAAAAGTGCACAAAAACAACTAGGATAACACAACCTTTAAATAAGGAAACATTATATAAAGTCAACATATCCGAGTTCCGTAATTGACACAAAAGTTTTTATCTTAGATTTTTATCATCAACCTCAAGCTCATACCAGAAAATACCTCGATTCACCATTCAGGAAGATAACCAGTTGGTCCACAGTTATTGCAAAGTTATTGATATACCCAATATCGGATATACCAGAAGTGAGAATTTATATGAACTTATTTTAGAAGATTTTCAATCAGTTCTCGGTAGGGCTGTCAATGGGTACCCAATACTCGGAACCAAAACTGGGTCCGGTAGTTTTGGGTCCGGTTTTAGGTCCTAAAATTGGACCCATTAGCAACTTAGGACCCGATGGGTATTATCCATTTGGACCCGTTAAGATTTCGGGTCCAATCGGGTAATACCCGTTGCGTACCTAATTATTTATTCTTTAATTTATCATTTTAGCAAAATTCTTAGTCTTTTGCTAGTTTTGGCTTCGGCTTTTTTTTCCTTATATTTTATCTTTATTTAGAACATTAATAAAGAAATAAAAATAAATTTTTATAGAAATAATTTGGATTCAAACCAAAAAGAGAAAGATATTAAGTTCTGAAAATTGTTTTTCATAGTTTTCTTAATATACCCAAAGGGTACCCAAGTTTTTTAACGGGTCCGGTTCTAAGTCCACAAATTTAAGAACCAGACTCGACTTTTATAAGTAGGGTGACAGGATTTTAGATTACCCTATATATGATAACCGCAATCGCACGGTGTCTACAATGCAGACAACGGTAAGTACGGGTCGAACCCACAGGGATGGTGACAATACTGCAATTAATATCTCAATTAACTAATCAGAAACAATATTTTGGGATTTTTAGAATTATGAATAAAATACTAAAATAAAATAAACTAGCTAAAATATACAATGTGATCAAGTAGAGAGGGCACTAGGGTTTTCGGTTTTCGCCAATTTGATATATATAACTCACATCTAATCTCCAAAATTATCGTTTCACCACTGTAATTTTTCTTCACTTCCAAGTTGACATTTCTAAAGAATTGCTTATCAATCGAAAAGTATATCCCATCTAATGTTGTTAAGCATGGTATATCAGTTCAAAAACATAAACAATCAGTAGAACTATCTAACCAATATATAGTTTCAAAGAATCAAATATCTAATTGATTGCATACACCGTCTAAGAATCTAATCAAAGCACGACATATCAAATGGAAAGCATATATGATCATATCTACTATTTATGCAATAATTAATCAAGCTAACAATGAAGATAAATTACTAAACATTTAAACCATTTATTTATAAATTTTCCACAATCAAAATTGGTTTTTACCCAAAACCCTAGCTACAAAATTGGTGAAACATGGCTATGGGTTTCTTAAAACCCATTAAAACAAATAGAATAGAAGTTAAGATTAAACCCAATAAGCAGCATGCGTTTTTTTTCTTTTCTCCTGTACGGTTGTCAGCCTTGTCATGTACGGTTGCTCCACTTTCTGCCTCCAATCCGTTCTATCTCTCCTGTCTCTGTACAACTCCTCTCTGATCCCCCTACTTCCTAGCCTTCTTCCTCCTAGCCTACCCCCTTCTTTACACCTCCATATGCCGTCCAAGTCTAATCAAAAAGAAAACTTAACCGTCCTCCCTCCAACTATCTCTTTCCACTTTCACCTTTATACCTCTCTCCTTTAGCCTACACCTATCCTTCACGTGCTTCTTGTATTTCATTGATGCACAATTTTTTTTCCTTTGTACCACACCCACGTGCTCACTCTTCTTTCTTTCTTCCCATCTTCACGTGTTCAACCCTAGGCTTAGCTTCCCTTTCACCTAGCTGTCCTCTTTCACCCCAACATCATTGGCCTACTCCACACCTAGTTGTCCTCCTTCCTCACACAAACTAAAAGAATAGCCTAAGAGAAATCTCTATCCAACAAAACCGTAAAAGAAAACCGTAAAAGCCAAAATCCTCTCCCAATCAAGGTAAACCAACACCCACGTGCCAGCCAATTCTCTCTTGTTAGACTGTGTACAGGCTACCCCTTCTCCATCACTTGTCTTTTCTCTCTGACGTCGCCCAGCAATAGAAATTAGGACCCCACTCCATTCAGCTGACCGGACTCCTTCATTCCTCCTTTAATCTGTGCCGCTGACAATGGATTCCACTACCGTCTTTTCTTTAGTTCTTGTGTGTCTCTAATCTTTTGAGGCATAAGCACATAAAATAGTTTTATAGCCATTTTAACCGTATTTAGTTCATAGCTTTGGATTTTTGTGAACCACATGTTAAAACAATAAAATGGTAAATTAATATAATCATAAGTGCTAACAAATATAAATTAGGATATAAAATGTATGATTTAAGCGTCTATCATAGGGTCCGGGTACCACTACTCGGACCCATTGATAACCCTAGTTCTTGGTTTAAACGCCGGAACAAGACAAATGCTCACAAATCGACTTATGATGATAAAGACGAACTGTATATTATTTCAGAAATTATCTAGTTCAATCGAATAATAACAGGGAAGAGGCTATGACCACATGTGCTAACCGAAGAGGTTTTCCGTTTATTCACTGTTGTGCGAACGAGTTATTTGGACCGCGAATCGCAGTTAATTAAACAATTAATGTAGCAAGAATACTTAATTAATAGTTTATCTAATTGATTAATGTCCTTAGTTAGTTAAATATTTCCTAATTAATGTAATATGCTTAACTTAATAACCACGTATTTAAGGTTTTACATATATTATACTGTAGTCTTCATTTCAAATTTTCATTAGAATGATTAATTAAATAAAAGTTACTTGTACAAACATAACGGATTATTTTCCATTAACAAAAAACCCTTCATCATCCTGGTACAAATCCTGATCAACATCTACATCTTCTCCAGAGTCCGTTTGGTTGTCTATGACATCTCGTGGAATCTCACCATCCCTCAAACCTTGACCATGTCTTTCCCAAATATGAGCAGTAAGATCAGCACGTAGTCTTTCATGGAGGTATGGGTTTTGCAAGGCCTCACTTGTCAACCTCATTGTTCCTACTACGGGTGGTTGTGGCCCATCCAGCACATAACGTCATCTTGGGTCACTATGTTCATCTTCTACAACCATATTGTGCATTATGAGGCAGGCTCTCATAATCGACTTCAAGTCTTGTTTGTGCAGATAATTACACTTGATGTGGATGATCTTAAAGTTAGCCTGAAAAGTCCCAAATGCCCGCTCCACATCTTTCCTCTTAGCCATTTGATATTTGTTAAACATCTCGAGCATGGGAATAGCGTTGGGAGCCCCGTATGATTGGACCAACAAGGAGAAACTTATATAGATCCCATACACCAAGTAGTAGCCTTGAGTATAGTGGTTCCCGTTCACGACATATTGGCAAGGAGGTGCAAGACCGTTTAGTTGGTCATCGAATAAATTCGACGACTTCTAAACATTAAGATCATTGTTGGAGCCGCCTATACCAAAAAAACCATGTCAAAACCATCTATCGTATGAAGCAACCGCCTCAAGAACAACAATGGGGTGATTATCCTTCTCACTGGCGTTCCTGCATCCGGCATCATACAGACCCTCCAACCCCAGTGCATATAATTGAGGCTATCAAGCATCCCCGGGAAACTTCCTGTTGCATTCTCCCTCATTAACCACTTGGTATCTTCAATCGTGGGACGTCTCATATATTCATCGTTGAACCCAAACATGACAGCGTCATAAAACTTCTAAATGTAATAGTAGATAATGGATGCGGCCATACGGGTATAGTCGTCTATGCTATCTGGAGCAATACCTTTGCATATGCACTTCATCACAGCATACATTTTCATGTGTGGGCTATGTCCCGGGATCCTAGCAGCATCATAGCTATGCAGAAAGTCTGGATCCATCGCACAAACCTTTTCCAAAATCCTTAGAAATAGAGTACGATACATACCTAAGGGGCCATGAAACTTCTTTGTCCCCCAAGTACAACCATCGTTAAAATAATTATGCATCAGCCTCCACACAACCTCTATGAATAGATCTTTTGTTCCTAACTTCTCCTGGAACGAATTGACGTAAGTTATGACCACTGTGTAGCATAACCTAATAAAGCATTAGAAGATCATCATCGGAATCATCCCGAGCATTAGCAAATGGAATCTCGTACTTAATGCTCAAATATTTCCTTAAAGCCGCGGTGCACCTGAGAACAATAACAATGTTGTAATCAAACAATCACAATTGGAAAAAAATATTGTACAATTAAAAACAGTAACAATTGAAAACAAATAATACACAGTTAAACTGTCACCAAAGTATACCCAATATAAACATATTATACCAAACAACATACCACATCAAAACAAGGACATTATAAATAAAACACGTAATTCGATTTACGATAAGTTTACATGTTTTAATTCATATATAAGGTGGCCCGAATAAATTAAACCCCAACTGTTGGGTATCATCCACGAATTCCATATCCAAATTTAAATTTACACTAGAATTTAAATAAGGGTTTGCATTGTCATTAAATTCAATAAAAGGATCTTCAACATTTGAAGGTTCGACGTTACCACTACTACCCACCATAGGAAAAATCAGATGATATAAATTAGTTTGATCTAAATGTTTACGGCTAACGCCCCAGGAGTATCTAATCTCGTCATAGAAAATGTGTTATGCAAACCGGTTTCATTTTGGGATTGCTAAGAACTAAATGGACTCGTAGAAGTGCGCATCTACAGTGAGGACCATACGCGTAACGGTCATATAAAAGGTTCTCAATCGCCCCCACCATTGCAAAAGACTCTTGTGTCAAGTCTTTCCGTTAACTTTATAAAATAAAATGTTCATATATATATATAAGTTACATGTGGAAAAACAAAACTAGATAATATTAAATAAAATAAATTTGGAATTCTACTAACCTCACTGGCTTGGATATGACTCCAATCTTCCCATGTTTGCGGCCTCGGCATACAATGTACCTCCCGCATCCCATCTGAGTTTAGATAAGGAAAAAACCACTGTACTATCGGAAAATAAGATGGCATCTCTGGTTGAGTATACACAAAGGATTTCGAGTACTGGCTAGGAGGAGGTACGGTCGGAATAAAACAAGAACTACCGATGTGACCGACTCCAATATCGTCGTGGTTGTCTACATGAGACAATTCGGGAAGCAAAGATCCCATGCTTATAGTTTCCAATAAGTTGCACACATCGTCTCAGTTGCATGTGTATAATGCATGTTTTCCTCAATTTCCATGGTATTATTTGTGAGAAAATCTGGAGGATTACAAGGAATTATAATCATACCCAATATTTGCCCCAAACATCTCTCACCAAGATAAAGTGTCGCATCTCTTTTATTTTCTACACCTGCAAAACGTATTCTTTTTTGGCTAAGGGTTCTTGCTATAATGACTTCATCATCATTGTAATGTGAAATGTTCAACCATGGTTGCCAAATAACAACTCCAGGAGACACTCTCATATCCATCTGTCGCTTAACATTGTTTGTAGAATGTTTCCCAAAATCTCTTTGTTTCCTACCTTGTTTATGCTCATCTATAAAGAAATTAATTGTTGGGTACTCATCATCATCTCTAACTGCTTCCTTCCTCAGTAATGGTTGATAAGTACGGCAGTAAAAGTAGAACCAATACTCTAATATCATCGACATTCCACACATATTGGTTCCTTCTTCACTGCTAACCCTGTCCAAGAAGTATAACAACTTACCATAGCAAAAGGAACCCCAGTCATATCTTGCAAGGTTTTCCAAACTAGTCAAGTCTCCCAAAACACCCATCTAACCCTTTGAAACGTTAGTGGAAGTGCTTCCCAAGAATACTTGACCAATAACCCAAAGCAGGAACATTCTTGTCAATTCCTCCCAATCGTTAGAGTTGTCTAATGTCATCCTAGAGGTAAGATATGATGTAAGCCGAAAGATTGGTATAACACTCTAACCACTATCCCATCCGGGTCCCATGGAAATCAAACCACCAAAGTACAAAGTATCATAACTTTCACACAAACTTTTATTTAAACGCCTATTGAAAGGTAATGCCTCACCTTGGACGATAGGAATTCCCGTTAACATTACAAAGTCTAAAGCTGTCAACCCCAATTCAATTCCCGAAAAATGAAAAGTTTTTGTGGTCTTCCACCACCTAGCTATAAGAGTTATGGTTAATTGATTATCCGACGAATTCTTAAAATTGAATATAAATATTGAAGAAAACCATCAATTTTCTAATATTCAACGTGCCTTAACGTGACTTTGAGCAACTATTTTGTAGAATTCATTAATCTTTTCCCAACTAGTCCTAAACTTGATGCTTGGTGATTGTAAACGGAGATATGACCATCTTTACCAATTGTGGACAATACAAGGGTTTCCTCCATAACATAATAATCTAACGAAACAAAAAATATCATAATCACGGACAATACAACTTGAACATTCAACTAATACATTATCAAAAGCGAATACATAATCACCATAATAGCAAATTGAACATTCAGCTATATCATATAAAAAAATTGGGCATATAAAATTTCAACAAATCAACTAAAATTTCTCCTCGTCAAATCACCAGAATCCATATCCCTAACAAATTATCATATGAATTGAAGAAATATTTTTCTTAGGGTTTTAGGTTAAAATAACTTACCTTTGAGTAATTTGTTGATCAAATTCGTCCCAAGAAGAAGCAAATAGACTCCCAGACACTAAAGAAACAAACTCCTATGATGATCGTGATGATAACCAACTGTAAAAGTAAAAATTAAAAAAAGAAACTAAAGTGAAACATGATTTCGTTGAGAGAAGGAGGAGAAAATATGGAAGGAAAAATAAATAAGTTATCCGGTATATTATATTAAAAAGGACAACCGTTGTCTGATCTTTTTGGATTGATCCATAAAACAAATAATTATTATTCATTTTAAAATAAACGGATAATTATTATCTAATTTTATAAAATTGGACAATTATTTTTCGTTTTACCGATGAAAACAAAAAATAACCATTATCCGTTTATTATGAGAATAGGAGATTATCATTGAAACTAGAAACTCCCCAAACTGACGTGGACAGAGATGAGAAATTGGGAAGAGCTTTCAGTAGGGCCAGTCTCAGGAAGAATGAAAGATAGGAAAACATGATTCATTTATTTGAAAGGTGAACCTATCCGGTGAATTTTCAATTAAAAAAAGAAAAGAAAAATAAACCGGGTTGAGAAGTGAGATAATGTGGATTCGTGATTTTTGGCGGTAAAAGGTGAGAGAAAAAGAAAGACTGCCTCGAGCCATAGGAAGAGGAGGTTGCTTTGAAGGAAAGGCTCTCCTTTTTTGTTTGCTTGCTTCATCATCCCATCAACATCTAATCTGCAAGCTACGCAGAGAGGAGTCAGTGTTATTGGGAAACTAAAATCCCGAGAAAATCAGAAATCAAACTAAAAGCTGAAAACACTTTATTTTTAATCAAATAAATTACTAACATAGAGGAAAACCGTACTGATACGTCTAGCCTCTACACTATAGCTACTATTTTAATATAATAATAACAATAATAATTTGATAAAGATTGATCCCAAGATTTTCTCATCATTTGTTTCTTCTTCATTTATTCTATTTTCAACAACAAGCAACATCATTAATGGAGGATTAGTGATTTGTGTAATAAGTATGAATTTAGAGACAAAAAAGAAAAAGAAGAGTGAGGAAAGACAAAAGATTTGTTTGGTTTTCATCTATGACTATCAAAACAGAAGAAAAGAGTAATGCAGAGCTTTACATTAATGTATTCTTCTTTTTCTTCTTATTCGTCTTATTCTTCTTAAGAGTTTTATGCTAATTAAAAGAAGGTTGTTATGAGTACTAATTTGAGTTGGCTTACTTTACTTATGGAAATATTTGATTAAGTTTTATAAGTCACTCTTTCTTTTTTGTTTTGCAATGAAGCAGAGGTGATGAGGGTAGTCGTCTGAACCAACCAGGGTTTTCCGATCTTGGAGAGCTTGAACAATCCAATGGGTTTCATCATAACGATTATGTTAATATGCCTCACTCAAGTATGGAAAACTACAACCGGCATCTCTGTTTGGAATTTTACGCGCAAATTTACAATTTTTGTTTGTTTGTTTTGCTTTCAGATCCTTCCTTCAGTTTGAAATCAGCTAGTTCTGTTGTTGCTGCTTCTTTACAGATTCCAGGGTTTAACTCTGTAATCCTCTATCTCTCTCTCTCTTTTCTCTCACTCAATGTGTATAGAAATTTATTCTAGCCTTTTATGTATCTAAATTTCTGAAAAGGCAAATCTCACATTCATAGCTTGATATTTCGCAGAACATTAATACTTCTGAAAATTATTCTCGGAGGAATAATGGAGTTGATTCAAAGCCTTCTTCTTTTCAGAAAGGAAACAATAATAACGTTCAGCCTCTTGCTTCGTTAGGAAATGGCCATTTTGAAAATTGGGGAGAATCTACAGGAATAATGGCTGATACTAGTCAACAAACTGATACATCCACAGATACTGATGATCATAAAAATCAGGTGACTTGGCTTTATTGCTACTTCTCTTAGCTTCTCCTATTCGAGCACATAAAATTCTCAATTAGTATCACTATGACAACCTCCACCTTAGTTATGGGTGTGGGAGTTGTCCAAGTTGATGTACCTATCAAGAAAATCAGAAAAATTATAGATTTGAAGAAGGCAAAAAAATTACAACTTACAAGAAAGAAGGTTCAATTTGAAAAAGATCTAAAGCAATGATGAATAAGGGCTACAAGTTTTGACTTGTGGAAATTCAAGCTTGATTTTCCAGTTGAGTATGTACACGTTTTGCAAAATTCTGTTGTGAGCTCTTATAGCTTAGAGGTGATGATATGGACCATATAGTACTCTAATTTGTACTGGTTCAATATATCATGTTGAAACAGATAATCACTTGTTGCGCTTAATTTGCGTCATTGTTTTAGTTTAAATGGTTTGTCATATTCATTTTGTATCCAATTGATGGCACTCTTGGACATGAATATGCTTTGGCCTTCAATTCTACATTTGTTATATTTGGCCTCACCTACATGTGTTGGTTATTGTTTTGTAGTTTCCAGGAGTTTGTGAAGGAGGGGGTACATCTGTAGATTCCATGGATAGATTAAATGGACAGCTGGGAGACCAAAAGGTTCTTGTTATTTATTCGCTGATGTCTTACATTATTAATTAACCTAGTGTTTGGAGACTGAACAACTATGCTTTTGACCAAACTCCCGCCGGTTGAACAGTCACTGCGAAGACTTGCTCAAAACCGTGAAGCTGCAAGGAAGAGTCGCTTAAGGAAGAAGGTCAAAGTCTTATCTTTCTTTTACTCTATTACATTCTGTGGGATTCATATTCTCCTTGAGCAATTGTGGTTAATTTTATTTCTATTACTAGAAGTAGGGTATGTGCATGCACGTTGCACATGTCGCTTATTTTGGTCTTAAGGATAACATTTTGATAATCGCAATGTTTTGATCTTTATCTACATGACAAAGAGATCCTCTAAAATCGGTCCTTGCGTCATTTTCATTTGGGCCTGGATGGAAATGTAAGAAAAATGTAATAGATTTATGTTAATATACCTAGTGAGCTAGGTTAATGTTGTTTACAGAAATGTCTAGTAAAAGTGTGTGATGGCAACGGCTTGAATAATTTTGAGTCTCTAACGGCCTAGTTTGACCCTCATTAAATAGAGTGATATGAAGACCTTAAGATATTGCTGGTATGTAGATAGAAAACCTACTGGAATATGTCACAACCACAATGCTTGAATTGCTTTACTTTCTTAGCTTTCCACTTTAGTTTCTTATACTGTCAATGAAACTGATAAGTAGTAATCTCCCTAATACTTAGGCTGTGACGTACCTGTTTCTAATGTACATAATATATTTGGCATGGGTCTGATTCCATTACAAATTAATAATGACTTACAAACTTGCTAAACATCTCTAAGCTATTCTTTCTGAAGTCTACCTTAAACCTCCGCCAAACCAGAAAACTGAAGCAAATTATTCAAAATTTAGCGTACATAATTTTGCTTGCATTTTGATACACCTAAAATCACAGTTCATTAACACATGAGGCCTGATTTGAGGTTTAGGTTTCCTTGTTCCTGCAAGAGATATTCAATCCATCAAACGTCAACATCTGACAAGTTTTAAATTTCTCTGTTCTGTATGTTTTAATTTGATTTTATGTAGGCCTATGTTCAGCAATTAGAAAGTAGTCGAATGAAGCTTAACCAACTTGAGCAAGAGCTTCAAAGAGCACGACAACAGGCATGATACCAAGCGGTTTTCTTTCTTGCTTTTACAGAACTTATTGTTAGTTGTTTCTTTAGCAGTGTATTCTTCGTGTTTAATCTGATCTTGCACCCAGAACCACAACTCTGACCTTGATATTTCCAAAACTCTCTTTAACCCAGCTTATTTCTGGTTCAGGGTATATTTATTGCAAGTGGATCCTTAACTGAACAAGGTCATTTAACTGGTGGAAATGGTATGCATGAGACATACTTTTATCGCTTTACTTTCTTGATTAAGGCATTAATGTTATATTGGAACACCACAAAGATTTCATTTTCATCTGGTGATAATATTTTTTAAGTTTCAGGGACCTTAGCATTTGATATGGAGTACGCCAGGTGGCTAGATCAACATCAACGGCAGATCAATGACCTTAGAACAGCCGTGAATTCTAATGTGGGGGATTATGAGCTTCGGCTTCTTGTTGACGGTGTGATGTCACATTACGATGAAATTTTCCAGCTAAAGACAACTGCTACAAAATCTGACGTATTCCACATGCTTTCGGGCATGTGGAAGACACCCGCAGAACGGTTTTTCATGTGGTTAGGAGGTTTTCGCTCTTCTGAACTTCTTAAGGTGTGTTCATTATTATTTGCTTTGGTCGTCAGCATTCTATCTCTAGGATTTTCTGATATAACTCTGGTTTTTCTCACTTTTGACAAACGTGATATACAATATAATTTCAGATTCTTGGGAACCACCTTGAACCCTTGACAGATCAACAGTTAATGGGAATCTGTAATCTCCAGCAATCCTCTCAACAGGCTGAGGATGCTCTGTCTCAAGGGATGGAAGCTTTGCAGCAATCTTTGTCAGAAACCCTCTCGGCTGGTTCGCTGGGTCCTGGTTCTGGAAATGTAGCTGACTACATGGGCCAGATGGCAATCGCAATGGGAAAATTGGGAACTCTTGAGAACTTCCTTAATCAGGTAAACAATTACTACATTAATGTTAAATATATCCTACTTTGAAGGACCCCAAAGATAATTGTGTGGTAATGTACAGGCTGATCTTCTGCGACAACAAACTTTACAACAAATGCATCGGATACTGACTACACGACAAGCAGCTCGTGCGTTTTTAGTCATTAACGATTACTTCTCTCGTTTACGAGCACTTAGTTCATTGTGGTTGGCACGGCCCAGGAATTAATCAGAGGCTCTTTTGAACATTTACATTCAACATTGCTCACGGGAAAGAGTTAGCAAAAATGTTACCCCTCCTGGACTGTTAAGGTTGGAATATCTGTTATTAATCACTTCCTAGTTAAAAGATTGTCTTGTAGCAAGAGTTAGCAAAAAAAGGATATATTGGCTAGGTTGTACTTTGTAGGCAGGTGTATTTTACTGTTGTGATAACGGGTACTGATTATAATCTACATAGTAACTGATAGTGGTTATCTGTATAATTCTAGACTTAGTACTTAAAAATAGACATCTGTGATTGTCTTGGTAATGATGAGTCTGTTGGGGAAAAATGAGTTTAAATTAAATGTTTTTTGGTCTTGGTGT
>JAJJMC010010050.1:1161235-1200322 GCA_023531435.1 Papaver californicum
ATTCTGATACATCTAACGCTGCTATTCATTGTTGCAAGATTTCAACAGAGTCCTGAGGGAATTGTGTGCACATGAATCATGTTCACATATTCTCTAAATATCCAGATGAAGCGGATAAAAGATGGTATTCAGTGTCCTTGACCATGAAAATTACTATTAGTTACAAAATCATACTGTATATATCTTGGATAGTAATTTCCTGTTCCCTAATCTTAAGAAGAAAAACAGTGGACAAGAACTTAACCTGATAAAATAAGATCGAACTAATTTATTTGTTTTTATTTCAAGTGAAACGGGTGGCACAAATACGTAAAATTTTGGATTTTTGAAGGAAGCTTGCAAAGCAGTTGCCTTTCAACTACTACAAGGACAAGAAATCGGCTTCCCATGTCATACCAAAACAAACTTGAAGAACTCGATGCGATATGATAGAAATTTGGAATATCGAAGTGATTCATATAACAACGTGCTACTGATTCATCGTGTCCTCAGCCACTGGAGCCATCGCCAACACATAAGTTTGTCTTTCAATGTTCAGTGTACGAGATTTAGAGCCGTGTCCTCAGCCATTAGATCCATCACCAACACATAAGTTTGTTTTTCAATGTTTTGTTTTTCAAGGTTCAGTATATGAGATTTAGAGCCATCGCCAACACATAAGTCTGTCCTTCAACGTTCAGTGTACAAGATTTATTTATTAAAAAGAAAAAAAAATAGTTTGTTCAGACCGAATTATTTCTAGGAATAACGACTATGAACATAAACAACTAGGGTATTATCTGTTCCTGGTCAGTACGAACTATTTTACAGGGTCGTTTGTTAAATTTTCTAACATTGTGGAATGTTAGTTTACGATGAAATGTTTACGGGTTGTAAAATTGGCCAAAAGCCTAAACATAACCAATTAGAACTTGATCCACCAGGTCTTCCGACTACCAATATCCAGTACCATATATCTTCAACTGTAATCAAATGAAGCTCACAAATAAAAAATGACATACTCAAAAAAGTAGTTCCTTGCTTATAAAAAAAAGTAATGAAATTTGCACTTTGACAAATCAAACGAAGCTTCTCTTGGTTTTTCACTGCAGTTTCTCACCGAGGACATCCCAGAAAAAGGTTGTCAATTTAACCAAGTTCAGCTTATTAGTTACCATCTGGGGTATGCCAAGAAATTACACAACTAGGTGCCTACATTCTAATCCTTAGATTCAACATTGCAAGACTACCACATGTCATACCATGGTACTCACTCTTAGCTGGATTGACAATAACCTGTAATTGAGTAATATTATGTGCTTATAAAGATTTAATAAAGATGTAAGAGTAAATTATAGGTGTTTGTAATCATCCATTCCCATACATAATTTCTGCGCTCCGTTTTTGTGGAGGCTTATGAGAACCAAGCTGGAGTTCTAGCCTACCTACTGCGGTGGACACGCTTCTTGCTGGTTCCAATCTATGATGGGAACAACCTGTCAAGATTAAAGATCAAAATCATTATATATAGATGAACTCAAACACCATTCCTACTTAAAGTTCTTGCAAATTCACCAAAGTTGGAACCGCAATAGAACAAATGAATTAAAATTGTGATAAAAGATAGCAAATATAGTCCACAATATAATGTTATAGACAAACAACGGTAAGGAGAAAATAGACAATACAGAGCCAACAAAGAAAAATGCAGCTATGTTGCTTACCATTCAGGCACCGTCCCATATATAAAAGTTGAAGCTGACGACATTGTATATCTCATAACTAAATAGGAGAAAGGCACTACGTACCCAAGAGCAAACAAACTGAAGAGTTTTCAGACGCTCGATCTTGTGGTTATGATGTTAGGGTAGTATCATTTTGTAGTGGCAAGATTATGATTGCAAGTTGTTCATTAGAGTCCTCCCTCCTTGATACTGAATTAACTTCTCTGTAAGTGGAGGAATCTTCAAAAGGATTGTTGGTTCGTTATGATTTAAAACTATTGTTGTAGTACAGAAATCAGCCGATGTCAGCCAGCACCTGACATCACAGAACATGGCTCCGTTCACTAATTATTACTCGAAGTCTGCAACCATAAAGAGAAAAGGAAAAAAGTAAAATATATTTTACTGCATTTTCAATTTAGTCTTTACATTCTACAGAAATTCATTACCTTACACAAAAAGGTAACCTTAGTTAATAAGAAAATATCAACTTTATGACTCGAGTTCAGTTCATTTGTGAGACATGTCAGTCGATCCTACAAATATTCATTCAATAGTACACCACATAAAAAGCAAAAGGGGAGGTATATTGCAGAATTAATGGGTAGAGATACAAACTAAATCACTAAAGTATTTGAGTTTGGAATTAGGTAGATGTAGAAACAACAAGAATTAGTTAAGAAAAAAATTTGACTAAAGTATTTGATGTATGTTACCATCTTCCCTTGCTTAGGGATTTTCTCAATCTACGCAATAGTTTTTCTCTTGGGTATCGGTACTCTAGTTACTTTAGCAGTACTAATAGCTATAGTTTTTATTGCTAGATACATACCTTGGAAACAGTCCTTGCAAGAGATTGCAGGTGGAAAGAATCTCATCCAACACACTGATAAACATAAGAAAACTTTATTAAGGTGTTCTCCATCTCACTTGCACTTGCAGAACTACAAAGCAACCAAATTTCCATATTTTTGTCTAAATTTACCTTGTTACCTATAACTTATGGACTAAAAGAATGATGAAATATCATCCGTAGAGACAAAAAAGATAAAAAAGTAACAAGACCCCAATTACCTAACAAGATATCATTTCAAATTTTTAGTGCTCATAATAAAATAGATCACCTTCAAGAATGTTCGCACGAAGACTCGGACGTAGAAATCCATCTGAACAGAGAGAACAAGAACAATGTAGTGTTTGTAACGATTTGCATGGCTTTACAGAGAAAAGTACATACCGCTGAGAATTATTATTAAGCACTTTGAAACAGTACATTGAATTGCAATTGAAGACACTAATATGAAAGAAAATCAGTAAGCTGGTGAATGCAGCAGTACCTCAATGCAGGCTAGGACAATTCTCAGCACTATCTCATGACAATAATTTCCTCTCAATGGATAAGAACCATATCTAATTCCAATACCAATCATAAGACTATTAAAAATTATGATTTTGCTCCAAACTCCAAAAGAAAAATGAAGAAGAGTATAGAACAGGCATATTCCTTAATTGAAAGGTAATAAGGAAGCAAGACTGATTATTTTGAATAGCAAACCTCCCCATTCCCCCCACAAATCACTTCCATATCAATTGTTGTGCACATCAATATGCATCCATCAACAACATATTGAACAACAGATTCCAAGAACACAGAAGGTGAACCATAAGGATCAAGATCAACCTGAAAAACGATGTCAGAGATACAAATTTGATAGTGGCATTTTTATTGTTACCATGTACCTCTTGATGCTTAAGTTATTTTCCAAATTAGTTGTCGTCTAAGTGGACATCGTGGATTATATATCATTTAGATTCAACGAACACAAATACCTTATATTTATTTAAAAGTTTATGATTGCAAGAGAGTACACACCCATGGTGCCCATGCTAACCTATAAAATATTGCCTATATAAGAAAAGAAATTTAAGATTTGTAACCAAATCATAAGAAAATTAGACGACAATATTTTAAAAGAACTTTTAAAGATTGAAGCAAGTACTGAAATGCACAAGATTACTTTCGTAATAATATTCTTCAAAATTAACCTGGGGATTTGCCAATTGAAGTTCTTAGTGCAGGCTGTATATATGAACAACTTGATGTCTTTTCTGGCAGATTGCATCGCAGAAGATGGAAAATAATTTGTATACATTATTTTAGCCCTGAAAATGGAAATGGGATTTGTTTGTTGTGATTCAGTTACCTTTCTTCCGGCTTTCCTATTTCTTTACAGTCGTAACAATGGGACCAATAGAGTACTTTGTTACCAAAAAAACCTTATAGAGGGTAGCTGGCGGTACATGTGTTGCACGCAATTGAAAGGCATTCATCTCCAGAATTAATTATCTTTGCAGTAGTGGTGCAAATCAATTCATCTTGTGTGAAAAATTACCTCAATTTAACGGTTTGCGTAGATTTCAATCAGCTCAACCAAGTCAATCTTTTTTCTAGGACTGGAGATACGAAAGTCTCCTTATAAGCCAGTTTTGTTGTCTGCATGGGAAGCAATTTTATATTATCTCATACTATCTAATACACAGATGTGATCTGATTAGCATAAGGTTGGAAACAAATCTGGGGTAGTGCTGATTGTAGTTCTTAGTGCAGGCTGGAAATATAAACAACTTGCTTTCTTTTCTGCCAGATTGCATCAGATTTGATTTGCAATTTTGATAACCTGACAGCCAAAAGTAAAAAAACATAACTTATAAGGCCAGGTCGAGATTGGTGCAGGTATTTAAAAACAAACATACCTTCTTATGATTTCAGAATTCATATATCAAAATTTAAGGAAGCTTCGGACTGTACAACCATAAAAAAAAATTTAACTTTAGCATTTTTAGTGACATAATCGAGAGCATATCAACGCTTGAGGAGAGAATTTGAAAAAATAATATCGAACGTACATGGGATTTCTTAAGCAAAAAATCTATCAAAAATTACTGGCATAGAAATTAAACCTCTTCGACTGGTGAGGCTGATGATTTCGTGATGGGGAGAGAGCCATTAAAAACTGATAAATAAAGTACTTTAGTATGTCTACTGACATAATCGAATGCAGATCAGCGCTTGTTGAGAGAATTCTTAAAAATAAAATCAAACAGGGAGGCTGATGAGACTGATAAAGGAGAAATCTATTAGTTTTTTTAACTAAACGCTAAATCTATTCTCTCTAGAGACGTTGGATGTGATCTGTAAGAATTTTTTTTGTAACAGATGGTAGCATGATATTGAGTTTATTTGATTCTTTTGTTTTAGGGTAGAATGGCGTTTCAAGGAAAGAAAACGATTGCGCATTTATGTTGAGATGGGAGAAGTGAAGTTAAGTACGTATTTAAGGCGTCAACGTGTCACATGAGGGTGGAAGAACGTTGGACCAAACATAGAAAGCTACACTGAGAGGATATGAATAATCACAGCCGTTAGTTATAAAGGCTGGAGTGTATCCTGGCCGCTGGGTGAAACAGGAAACACTCATGTTTTATAAGCATAGATTATTTAGACATCGGCTTCTCAACTATAAATAAAAATAAAAATTAAAATTAAACAGGTTCAATTAAATAAATTTTATTAATCAAAATCAAATGTCTATAAAAATAACTTGAACTCTCTTAAATAGAATTTGGGAAGAACCCTAACTTGCGCAACAAAAAAGGATGAAAAAACCCAAAACCGACTCAAACCCTGATTTGCTATTTTTGGAAAATTTAAGTTTACCTAAAATAATGAAAGTACTATTGAAATAAAACTATATGCCACAAAGAGCGACCCAAACGGAATATTTAAGAAGAAGTTATTAATACACAAAAACCTTCATAAAATAGCAAAAACGGTTGTTTGAAGCCCTAAACAATGGAATTTGGCTAAATTCTAACCATGTGCATGTCTTGATCCTTGGGTCGTTTCCCATCAAAATGGACTCCTCTTGAGATATACTATGACACTCGGATCTTTAACTTCCAAATAATCTAGCGCGCGTACCATAGCTTACCCATCTGCATTACTAATTCCAAGGGGGTTACCAGTCCCATTACGAACGACCCTTCAATCATATGGAGTTTGGTAGCCTTATTTGGAGTTTGATAACCTTTGCTTGTTGTAGTGTTGCACTTATTGATATACCAAAGTTGTCTGCACCACCTTCTACCCCCAAATTTGTATGGTAGGTTACCAATTTAAATACTGGGTATGGTAGACCTTTGTTGGTTACCAATTTAAATACAGGGTATGGTCCAATTTTTTCTATCAAAAGCGAACATATACTCTTTCTGTCCAAAATATATAAGCATATTTCTTATTTTTGGTTGTCCATCTAGATAGGCATAGTTCTAATTTCTATATAATTTTTCTACATATACCCTTATTAATGATATTAGTATTAAACTAAACCGAATTTAATGCTTCTAGCTTTCATCGAAAAGGGAAGGGTAATATAGGAAAAAAGATGGATTTTTATAACTCCCATATTTTTTCTTAATCTAATACAAACTTGTTTTATGCCTTTATAACTTGGACGAAGAGAGTATTAATTTAAATATTAGGAGAAGATACATCATTATCCAAGGTTACAAAGAGATGAGCTGGCGGTTCTAGCCACCATTCTCCGACATTAACTTACAGATAGATTTGGTTAGCCAATTTTCCGTTTTATTACACACACTAGGAACATAATTGCATTTCCAGTTACATTGTAATTACATAAATTAATACCATACTTAACAGAGAAGAAGATTGCTAAGGCTGAAGAGGAAAACCTGCATATATATTCATAACTAAACTCCTACTGTCAGATTAAAAAATAACATAGTTCTAGTCTTGAGCTTTATCCCATTACATAGCCTTCAGTGCCCAAGTTTCATACAGATCTCGTCATCCTCTTTACATATACTTTAGTCTGGAATCAACATAAAACCAAGTTGACTCCAAAAGTGAATCTATATTGTTAATGTTGAAAAGGGGAGGGTACCAAATACACCACTAATATTTGTTACGTAACCTATAGATAACTTTCTTACGTGAACTTCAATTCAAGATTGAAGCAGATAAGAAAATATCCTTGGATAATCTTTAAAAAAGATTCGTAAATCACAATGATTGATTAACGTACAACTTGCTTGTACTTTTAATTATAAAGATGAAATCAATATAATGAAAAAAATAAAAATAAAGCAAGACACCCGAAATTTTGTTAACAAGGAAAACTGTAATCCTGCAGAAAAAAGCCCGAGACCTAGTCTAGTTTGAACACACACTGTATTATGCCATTACCAACAATAACCTCCTACAATACTTCGGTCTAGAATGTAGTTGAGGCAGAATCCTCCAAGTTATTCTGCTACAGATGTACCCCTACATCTCATGATTCCCGCAAGAACCGACGCAATTGATTCCCCTAGTTGATGTCATTTACATCTCTAGGAGTTGCTCCACCGTCCGTCGTGAAAACTAGCATTACCCTGCCTCCAGCAGGACGTCTAGTGATTTCCTTTCTGATTCCAGATCAAGGATGTAGAAATCAATTCCATGAATTTAGAAAAATCTAAATCCAATATAAGGGTTTAAACTCTTCAAAACTTATAGATACCTAATTAATCTTCCATCTACACAAAACCATAATCTAGATATTAATTTAAGATGTATTCTTATGAAAAACTCACAAACAAGATTTCAATAGATAATAGTGTTTTAGGGTGAAAAACAATTGTACTACAAAGAATACTTTTCTTTAGGTTTGAGAAATCAAAATCGTACAAGACGAGCCTAAACCAAGAAATGGTTGTTCACGTCTTACTTCGGTCACAAAGGTGGAGATGATGGGTTGATCTTAGGGGAGGGAAGCAGAAAAGGTTGAGAAATCATTGGGTGATGAAATTACAGTATGTAGTTGTTGAACTATAGCGAAGGCTGGATTTATGACTGTAAATCTGATTATCTCCGAGATAGATCCATTCTGCCTCTTCAATAGATGAAGTCATCTATTTATAGGTGTAGTGAACACACTGATTTCTCGTGAGTTGTGGTGGTTATGAAGAAGTGGAGAAGTGATGATCGTGAAGATTGTGGTAAAGTCGTGCCCCCTATATCAGGAGGAATGTACAACCACTATTCCCGCATCCTCTTAACTGCTCCTAACTGTCCCACTAATCATTACCTCCTCGTCATGGATGTGTTGCTACGCCACACGTTGTTGTAAACCGCCAGACCAATACCCAAATGAGAATCCCCCAAGTGACATATTTGATGTCTCGTAGAAAAATAGTGAAGTCATGGATTACTACTATTTTGGTTAAGTCAGGACAATAACCTGCTAAATTAGTGAGGTAAGTTGCTCAGTTCACTAAGTGGTTAAGTAGACTGATCAGTGTCAAGTTGACATCTACGAAAACCTAATTTTATTATAATAATTGAAATGTAAGCTTCGAGCTGATATTTTTATGTTAGCCAAGGTTACAAGTATAACACTACCATGAAATTATGTCCTTGTTAACATCTTTTCAGGTTCCCTATGGCAATACATTATCTTGATATTGGTGGGGTTGTTCCTATTGTTGTTCATGAGGAACTTCTCCATTTAGTAACGTTCCATTATTTTTCAGAAGGTAAATTTTGTGTTGCTTTATTTTGGTGGTGTGCTAGGATGGCCAAGTACCCCCTTGCAGTGAGAGTACTTCCACAAGTATAGTGGCAATAAAAGGAGGACATCTACATCAAGAGAAACACTCTTACAATCTAATTTTTGACATTTACCATTGGGTTTTGTAGGGTTTGATGCAAGTTGAAGAAAAGCGGCCGAAATCGAGAATTACACATCTTGGGTTTGCTTTAATTGCTTTTCTTCTTATATTTATTTCAATTTGTGAACTCGAAAATTATAAGTAGCTAATAATTTTACTGATTAGGGAGGATTTTAAAACTTCGTAAAATATTTTATTATTAATTTTTGCCAGTTAATATTTTTATAAATATATTTTGTTGATTGTCTTTTATCGTTATTATGACCATGATATGCTTGCTAGTTATCCAAGTGCGCAATTTAGTATCTTGTATGCAACTCTAATGTTAGTAGAGATAACTTTAATCCGTAATTGTTAGAGTAATCTTCACACAAGTAAAAATACATTGTTTGTTACAAAGGGATTTTGTGGACAATAGTGTGTAAAAGATAACCCTAGGTTAACATGTCGAACTTATGATCATGTGGCTAGGAGCAACTTGATTCACAAATATTAATGCAATTGAGTGAATTACACCTAGGGAGTTTTTGGGTGTTTCACTTGATTAGAATCCGCTAGAGAACTTATTCTACGCGGTGAATTGAGGAATCCGGAGATTAGAGAAATTAAGGAATTAAGGAATCCGCTAGAAAACTTTTTCTATGTGGTGAATTAAGGAATTAAAGAATCCGAAGATCCGGAACTTACACCTAGGGAGCCTATTTTGAGCCTATTTTGAAATGTTTAGAGGTTTTAGAAACAAACTAGTTCTAACCTAATTTTGTTGCCTTTAGTTTGAGCACAACTATGAACATCGTGGAGATTGATTTAGACTTTTGTTTCTTCTTATGAATTGTAGTTCATGCAATAACCTTTCCATGGAGGTATAATTTGTCCATTTTGGGTCATTATAGAATGAGTTATGATTAATTAAATACAAATTGTCAAATCTAAAAAAATAAAAATTAAAGGTTCGGAGACTGGACTTGTTTGGGGTTACATCTTGATCGAATCCTTCATACGATGGTTTTTGGTTATTAGGTTTTCATAATTTTAATTAGCACAAAACATTTTCTATGAATCTAAATATGGAGTTCAGTATTTTTCTTCGCCAAATGACCCCAACTTAGGTATTTTTTGTTCAGATTAATTTTTCAATTGGTTATGTTCATCATGTTCTTGTATTTTATTCTATTTTTTAATTCATATTTTCCTCGTGTTCTTTATGTTTTATCTTAATATATTAAGAAGTATTATTATCATCATTTTAGTCAAGACTGTCTCTAAATTAACTTATGGTCTTGGTAAAAGACCCTTTATCATTAGTTTTTCAAATTGTTATCCATATATATGGACTCTACTAGTTCAATTCAAACCATATATATGGACTCTACTAGTTCAATTCAAACCATGAATAATAGATATTAGTTTAAATTTATTTTTCACTATAAAATTTTTTTCGTAAAAATTATTGTTATTGATCAGGTTCATTGTGTTTTTAACAAAAAGAAAATACGATTTTTTTAATTTTTTTGATTGAGATGTTATTCTTTTTCCTGGATCCATTAACAAATATTATCATCACTAACTTGTCTTGATGAACTTAATTTATTTATTTTTAACTTTTGATGATTTAAAAAATAGGTTAAAAGGAGAAAAGACTTTTGTTAACTTGTATCCTCGTATACATGTTAAGGTTCATTAAAACACCAATCATTTGTATTGGAAAATATATTTTTTTTTGTCTTATTTTACTAGAAATTGGTTTTTCTTGCATTGAAAACAACAAAAACTTGTTTCCAATGCAAAGAATTACTGTTTTCAATGCAATAAAACAAACAAAACTTGTTTCCAACGTAAATGTTTTTTGTTTTAGTGAACCTTAACATGTATAAAGGGATATAAGTTAACAAGACCCGAAAGAAAATTCGATATGGAAAGATCTTGTAACTTACCAGGTTATATTGATAATCGTATGATGGATATTGTTCAAATCGTAAATGGTGTAATGGGCATAGTAAATAATAGTTAATTAAGGGATACTTTCAACGCAAACAGAACAACTCTATTTGGTTTATTATTACTACCCACATCGGTATTCTCTCTCTTCTCTCTTGTATTCTCTGGGCGATTTCCATTAGAATTTAGGCCAGATTTCGTAAAGCTTTGGTGAGCTCATATTTGCTCCGAGTTTTTCATGTTATTTTCTTTCTAGGGTTAACTTTAGTTTTCTTAGTTTATCTCATTTTGTCTTTGTTTGAAGTTTTTGTTTTTGTAGGGTTAGTTTAATGGTTTTGTTGCCAGTTTTTGGCCTTTTCATGTTATTCATCAATTTACTTATATCAATTACTGACTCTTTTGCATCTCCTTGCACCAATACGGTGTTTACTAGTTATATTTGGGATGAATTTTTAAGTGGTTTCAAGTTGATTGAAGAATTTTTCCGGTGAACCCTAGAATTTCAAGAAATTAGGCAACCATATAGGGTTTAAAAAACTGAAGTCAATCACTAAAAATTAGACAAATTACTCGTTCTCTATGGGAGCATATCTTCGTAAGGAAGAAAATCCATCTAAATGGTTGGAGTTGGAGATCATTCCTAACACTATTTCTTCTTCGAGTCATCGGTCTTCTTTGAATACACAAGTTGGACACTTCCCGATCTTTCTCTTTTCGGTGTACTTATTTGCTTTCTTTGAATACACAAGTTGGACACTTCCCGATCTTCCTTTTTTCGGTGTACTTATTTGGCTTCTTTTGTTGTATTTTAGGCAATGATGTAAGGTTTTGGCACCTTTGGAATTCTCTTTTTAGTTGTTAAAGAATGTGATTTGATGTTTTCTAATAAAAATTAAAAAATTAAAATAAATAACCCTTATTATGTCTTCGTCTTCTAAGGCGTCTTGCCGAAACCCCTCTCATACATAAAGTTGTGGTCTTGGGCCATAAATAGGGTGCATACAACTGAAGCCAGCCATATTGGAATCACATTGCATCTTTTTCATCGTTTCTATCTTGATATTTGCTTCCAAAATGGTTAAGTTGAGCATACATGGTATCCATAGTGTTAAATTTATTAGCATACATCTAACCACTAAAATAACAAGATCTCAACGTCGTTGAACACTTTTAAATTAGAATCACGTGGGGAGTCATTGGTAAAACCATATATTCAAATGTAAGATTAACTGTGAGAAATATCCTACACTTGTAATTTAGAATCACGTATGCAATCATTGTTAAACTATATATTCAATGTAAGATTAACTGTGAGAAATATCCTACAAGGCACAAATATGACAAATTTAAGCATTTATTGGCAAAAAGGCTATGATGGGAGAGGAGCCACTAGCATTCCTGTTGTAGTGTGTATGCTTTCTTCATTTCCTCCAAGACGGAGTCACTTGTGCTGCAACAAAAGAAGAGCGACAGATCTTAGCAACATAAGCCGTCAAATCTTTGTAGTCATATTTTTAGAGTAATAGCTACTAAGAGAGATGCTGAAAAAGGTGGTGCTAATTTATGAATCAATTGTCATTTGATATTTAACCAGTGAGTCAGTCCAGTTAAAATGGTTTCTGCGTAACTGTTCATACGGAGATAATATGCCAGAATAAGAGCAACAATTTAAAAGTTACTAGTCTGCCATAAAAGAGAAGAAATGAGAGGTTAGTTAACAGAAGAAAAACACGATTAATTTATATGTCCATGCAACCTTGGACACCCAACCAACACAGAAACACTGCAACAAAAAGAAAATCCCAATGAACAGAGGTGCAGGTGGTTTTGCCGTCCTTTGCAATGTTGACTGCTTAGAATTAAGAAAATAAGTTGAGAAAAATAATCTCAAAGACAAGCGAAAGATAGCAGGAAACCAAATGGACCTGTAGAATTCTAAGAACAGCTAATTTTACCTGGAAATTTTGAATAAAAATAGATGAAGAAATTTCAGCAATAAAAAGTTGAGTGATCGATCAGAGGCAAGGTAAGGTGACTTTATCACATGACCCACATGTGTTAGATAATAGGAAGATTCATCTGGAGACTGGAGACTTGGATTACAGTATCATCTATTTTGAAAATTTCAGTATTTAGGCTCTTTATATTATAGGTGGCCCATAACTCCTCTATTTGTATTGTAATCTTTTCTAACTTGGTAAGGAAAGTCAATCAACAGTTTTGCTTTGGAAAGGTAGTTTAACTGGACGTGGGAAGTTTTTGTTGTTTAATTTTCAGAGTGAGTTATAAAATGGAATATACAAATTTTCTACAAAGCAGGATATGCCCATTGTATCAACCAGTTACATCAATGATAAACGCCATACAAAAAATCACATAACAGATGCACAAACAATAAAGAGAAAAGCTCAACCCATTATCGGTCTCTCCAATGCCAAATCATGTGAAAGAATGTGCACAAATAAAACCATTCATAATATCAAATGCAACTTGATGACAGTATTTGTTGATGAGCGATGATGTGTAAGGGTAATGTTTATACGCATGCCTAAAACAGATAGATGCAAACAGACAAAAAATATCAGAACCACAATGAGAAAGCAAGAAACAACATCATCATAGATAAGTAATAGCTAAGCTTACTATTGATGAAGGCATTCATTAAGCTCTTTTGCTTCTTGGCGGCACTGCCAGACAACAGATAATGTTCTTCCTACAGCACACTCAGCATACTTTGAAGTGTAGTGGACACATTCTTTAAGTGCTTTTGCTTTCATCTTGCTTCGTAAAGCTGGAAAATAAACTAGATACGTTATATGCTTAGATGTGCATTTCGAGCATGGTCCAAACCCCTAACAGCTTTCATGTCTGTAGTGTTAAGCATCATCTTAGTGTGTTATGTATATACAGAATATAGATTCGATCTTAAATGTCCCAGTTTCCTGACAAAAATGAAACATTGTAAGCCTAATAGACTATCAAAATGAACGGAATGAATCAGAAGTTACGGCTTATAAATATAAACCTAAATCACAAACAATTTAATTCCATAAGTTTTTTTTTCTTTTTTATGTAAGATTTCATGATGTTACAATGAAGTTTATATAGACACAAAATTCCTTAAAAACCCTAACATTACAACTGCATACGAATCTAAATTGAGGAGAGGTATTTCAAAATCTGAGTTGAAATAAAATAACTTAAACGAGAATTCCTATCGTGTGTAGGATAGGCCTTTAGAACAAAACATATATATCGTTCAAAAAGAAAACAAAACATATAGAAAATTAGAGATTAGAATTTGACCTTCTTCAACTTTCTTCTTGACATGATTTTCTCTGGCTTCTTCAATGTATCCCATTTTTTCCAGTACTCAAACCCTCCTCTTCACTCTACGCCCTAAAAACCCCTCTTTGACGTAAAATACATAGTCTACTCGGGAGGGCTAGTTTAGGTATTTCAATAATTATTAGCGTAAAGTTGTTTGGTAGGACCGTTTTTAAAAACACATTTTTCAAAATTTAATTATAAGTTAAAATTGATAATTCAAAAATTAGTTATAAGTTTTTTTCAAAATAATTCAAAATTAGTTATAAGCTTGTACAAATACTTCACACATTACAACAAGTTTATATTTGTACAAGCTAAGTGTGTTGGTGGTGATGTCGATGTTGATGATAAAGCCACATTGTCCCTGCTATGTCATCTCTAACATTGTTCATCAACTCAATATTCGCCGCACTTACATCTATGTCAATTGTTGTGCTTTCTTGACTAGTACTTGTGTCTTCTTCATCTGCCACTATGAGATCTTCCGCTATAAATTGACTAAATAATTCATCATTCCTTGAATTCAAACGAATGAAGTTGTGTAAATTACAGCATGCTACGAGAATGAGTCGTTGTCTTCGAAGTGGATAATTTGGCATGCATTTCAAAATTGGAAACTGACTCTTCAACACTCCAAAACAACGTTCAATAACATTACGTAAAGAGGAGTGCCTATGATTGAATAATTCCATATGACCCTTTGCCTGTCGACTTCTTCCCCTAAAATCACGTAAATGATACTGCTCTCCACATTAAGGTGTGAGAAATCCAGGCATGTTTGTGTAAGCGGAGTCAACAACATAATACCTTCCTACATTCACATTAACAGTTGATAACTTCATCAATTCAACAAACACATTTGAAATATTAAATGTAAGTTAACATGAACTATAGTAATATGTATTCAATACCTTCCTTTGGCATTGGAAATTTGTTTTCTTCATTCGATATGGCATCCATGAGTATTATTGCATCATTGGCAGTTCCTTCCCATCCCGTATATACAAATGTGAATAACATATCGAACGAGCAAGCACACATAATGTTCTGCGTGATTTGAACTTTTCTGCCTCGAAATGGAATTTGTTTAGAACCAGGTGCCCAAGCGCTGATATGGGTTCCATCAATAGCACCAACACAATCCTATAAAACACCTCATGATATTTGAGTCCTACAGTTTCCGTTTAACAGAAAAAATAAATCTTAATAGTGCTTATAAGATAAATTAACAAGTAATATGGGAACGAGAGTCATACCACAAACCATGGATAAAATTTAGGATTTGTTGTAATCTCTGGAGGTATCTCATCCATATTGGGAGGTTTAATTATGAGGCATCCAAGGCAACACAGTGCTTTTAAAACCTTCTTAAAGTGCATGTATACAGTCTCATTCGAATGTTGAAACATCTCTGCAATCACTCTATTGCGCATTGATTGACTAACAGTGGCCAAAAACATTCCGACGGCCTCCTCCACACTTACTGATTTATCATCTTGTAAGAAGTCATTGGTCCTCAAAGTTGAGCACAACAGCCTAAATGTAGAAGGATTCATTCTCATCAAGTTGTACATTCTTCTTGGATATCCATTCAGCAACTCTAAAATAAACTCTCACCCACTAAGCACTGATGTCATCATTGGTATCTTAATATAACGTTTATGCAACTCCGTAACCATAAGAATTTCCATAAACGAGTCTTATGGGTCTGAGGATAATTCACTTGATGAACTTGCATCTCTGGATTTCATCGTAATATTGCACTATTAATAAGAATTGTTGGTACATGAGAAGTACTTTTTAAATATGGGATCAGGGATCACTTCATTTATGTAGGCTTTGTAAAAATCTAAAAAAATACATTTATGTAGTTGTAAATCAGGTAAAACAAAAACCTGATGTTAATTTTGGGTAATTCTGATGCCCTTGGTCAAATCTCTTCTCTACAGCCACATAGTACGTTATGCAGAGGATACACAGGTTATGCAGTGGATACATAGGTCACCATCGTACGTTAAGCAGGAACTGCAGGACAGTTTTGTTTGGTCATCAAATGTGAGAAAGATCAACAGTTTGGCCAGAATCTGTTAATAGCCTCAACAACCAACTAGATGGTTGTGTGTCTGTGACTAGCAAAGCAAAGTTCTATTAGATTAAGGAGAAGCAGGCAAAAAGAGTTAAGAGGAATGAGCATAGCGTTAGGAACGAGAGATGAGAAAGGATATAAAGTTAAGGGGACTAGCAACACAGACTAAAAGAAATACTTTTAGGTCTCATTTTGAGAACCATACAATTTTTCAGATGACACCTTACAGAACCTCAATCCCACATGCCACCAGTCATTTTCAAAAGTCTTTAACAAGGTAGAAAGAACTCGTACAACTACGCATTAGACATGTACCTAGTCACATGTCATATAATCAGGTTTTTATCTAAGAACCTATTTTTAAGGTGAAATTCAGAAAGTGCAAATTAGAGAGAGCCAACACATCTAACCCTAACAACTACAATCAACAACAATGTAATATTTTGAGAATACATAGTCTGAAACCCATGCAATTTTCCCATCCCCTTATAGTCCGACAACTATACTATGTTCCTTCCCTGAAACACACATACCAACACCAATGTTGATACGCTTAAAGCTCTCTACTAATCAAAACAAAATACCAATGAAAACATACTAAATTAGTTAGTAGACAATTTAGGAATGTATTAAACTCGTTATCTGTGGATACCATATCCCTACAGTTGTCTGACCGCTAACAATTCATAAATCAAATTGGTTTTCAATGTGTGCATCATTGGTAGATACTAGAGGAAGGATAAAGCATTCACACTCAATTAACCCAAGAAATGCAATCGTGAAAAACAAGACCAAGCACCATTTATTACCAAATTAAGAGAAAGTCATCAATATTGGTAATATAAAAGCTACCGACTAGCCTAGAAAAATATAATATGCAGAGGATATAAGTATAAGGCCCACCAAAGAGAATTTGCATAAGGAAACCAAGTCAGAAATGCAATCCAAACATAAGGTGTTGTTCCAGATTACCATACTACTGTGTGTCATAGAGCGACTAATCTAAAATATACAGGAAACCGCATTAAATAAAGACTATTGCATATTACATATAATTTAACAACAAAGACTATTACCTATATTAACAGGACTGACTGTCCAATAGCTTAGATAACAAACATTGTAAAAAGAAAACATATATATTTTTTGAAGTCTCTTGTTTCAATATCTAACCTGCCCAGCACTGTGAATGAGGACAGTTCCCTTTGTCTCAGTGGAACTGGTGTCAACACCTCCAACAAACACAGCAATCTACAGAAAAAACAATTAAGAAACGGGTTAAGTCGAGTTAGTAGCAAGATATGAACCAAAAACCGCAATTACAAAGGTCCATTTATACCGAGAAATAAAAAAGTAAAACATGATTAACTAAAATGATGCAAGTACATATACCTAGCTATGTCACTTGTATCCTACCTGAAAGTCAGGAAAAACAATTGCAAATACAATAACAAAGCAACTTTTACTAATAGTAACATAAAACTATTATTATTTACTATCAAAATAAGCATATCCCATAAAACCAAGCTCACATTAACATAAGTATTAATGCGCCACAATGTAACTTCAAGTTCTAAATCAAAACAGTCAACCAAGTTCAGATTAACAACACTCAACCAAGTACACATTCTAAACATAACTGATTACAAACTCTTAAGCCACATAATTCTCCTTGATTCTTTCATTTTCTTAAAGATCCTCCGATAGTCAGGGTTTGTGAACTTGTCAATGGCTTTGATATACACATCATCGTCCACTCCTTTCATGTTGTCCAATATATCGACACAATATTCAATAGATGATATCTCGGTACATACATGAGATGTTACTTCCTTATCCTTCTTACGTTGTAACTTCAGCTTTGGTTTAAGATTTTCAGTCCATGCTACAAGTGCATCATCAAACCTTGATGATTTAGTTGCCTTTCCCTGTGGAAGATCAACAGGAAGTTCCAAAAAACGTCGTTGTACATTTGTTTGTATGTGTGATGCAGGGTGACTCGTGTCTCCAGAGCTAGCGGGTTCTACACGTACCCCTTTGCCAAGAAATTTTATTTCCAAGTCTCTTTCGGTGTCCGAGTCAGGAGGAAACCGAGTTGATGGATTAGACATACTCCCGGATGTTGTAGTGCTATTGAATATCTCCCCAAGCATATAGTAATTATCTAACCCCTTTTTACGAAAGGATTTTGCACCAGGATATTTTTTCATTAGGGAATTTTACACATATACTATATTCTTAACCCATTATGTACAAAGTAAAGATGATTAAATAAATATAAATATTTATGCAGACTACCTTCAAGTAACGGTCGCAAACATCATCACTTGCGGTGACCGTGTTTGCTGCTGGATCCCGACCCATACTGGTATCACTCAACAATCTTGCATATTCCCTATGCAGTATACACAGTCGATTGAACTTGGCTTTCAACTTTGGAACAATACATCTCTTACCAAACCTAGTAAAGATATAATTTCTATTTCTAACCTTTTTTTTTCTCCAATGTAGTGGTTTGTAACCCATTTTTGGCTTCTTCATGAACCAATCCAACAAAGTAATCCACAATAAACTGCGGCCATGTGCGAACATCATCTATATCATCACCACTTGATGCAGAAGTCATCTTTTGTTCTACAAAATATACTATCTAAAACATAAGCATATAAATATAAACCCAAATAAGAAAAACCTAAATAACAGGACAAAACAGAAGAAAACAACAACAAAAATGGATAATACTCTTCAATCTGCAAACAAACAAATCAGAAAAACTTGACATTTTAATAGATCTGAAGGTTCTATATTAAAGCTCATAGTCTTTGGATACACACAAAGAAAATGTTAGATGACAGGGAAGGCGGCAGAACCAGGAAGCAGTCATCGGAATTAGAGGAGACAACAAAAGGTTAGATGAAAATCAGGCAAAACTCAAGAATTTACTAAATCAATCCTAAAAGCAAAAACAAAGGGATAAGAGTCAAGTAGATAGTGCAAGGTGCTCGAACTGGAAAAGATGGAAAAAATTATTAAAAGGAAAAGACTATAGGAGCAGAATGTAGGGATAAAACAAAAGATGCAGAGTCGAGAATAGTAACAGATGACAATCTATAGTAAAGCAAAGAAAAAATTAGAGCCTAGAAGCCTGGAAGAACACTTATTTATACACACACTATGATACCATATTATACCTTATGTCTACATTGTGATAAAATAGAGTTTCGTGTTTATTGAATGTTCTTAGATAAGAACAATGAGTTACAATCACAACTATATATACAAACTTTGACTAAACTCAAGACTGGATCACACGTGCCCTTGGCACAGACACACTAGCAACAACTCACTACTCTCTATTAAACGGGAATGATGCATAATACTTCTCGAATGTAAAGGAGTGGTGGTCAGCACATTCAAAAGAAGATTATGTGCTAACAACCATGGTTGAAACCTAGAAAGATTATGTGCTAACAACCATACATTAATCGAAGCTATTCATATTAACAAGAAATTTGAAAACTCAACTACATAAAGTAAGATGATCTACTAAACATACAAAATTGACCAAAAATCATGATACTAAACAAGATGTGAACTCACAGAACTAAACATGGAACAATTTCACCATAAGTTACCATATACATGATACTAAACATACAAAACTTAACTAAATCATACAAAACAAAACTAAATCACAGAATTGACAAAAAGAAACATGTAAATTGAAACTACAAAAGGATTACAAACCCCAAAATCACTGAGTTGTTGAACAAAGTGGTTGATTTCCAAAAACCCACCGATGATACCTGAAAAAAAACATAGGTTAAAATTAACCAAAATTTTAAGAAAAAAACAATCATAAAACAAATTCTAGTAATATAACCAAAACCCATTACTATAATCACATATTTGATTCAACTCTAAGAAGAGTTTCGACATTTATTTTTTTATAATCACAAATTTGATTCGACATTTCATTAAAGCGAAAAAATGGACAAATCAACATGAAATTTAGAGGGGAAATGATTTGAAGCCCATAGTAGCTACAATAAAAGAGAAGATGATACTTAAAACCCTAACTTAAATTATGAAAAATGGAGAAAAATTAAATTGCAAAGCCTAATTTACCTGATAAAGTTTGAGGAAAATTAAACCCTAATTAAATGGCTTCGTTTGCATGAAATCAAACCATGTAGGCTTCAGAAGGATATTAGATCAGAAAGTAAAATCAATGAAAATTCAATCTAGAGAAACCCTAACAAAACCCCCAAATCAAATCCCTGATTTCATTCCAAATCTAAACAGATTTTGAGATCTATTGGTTTCCTCTGCAAATAAAGGGTCGAGAGAAGTAAAAAGATTATAGGGTTTTGTTTGTTATTTATAAACGATAGAAACTGAGATTTTATTTCTTTATGATGTTGCAAAGGGAAATGGGTTTTGAATCACAACTTCTGATTGTGAAGATGATGATGATGATGATGATGATGATGATGATGATGATGAAGAAGGTAGTGGTGGTGGCTCGTGGTGATGGAGGTGGGTATGATGTGTTGGTGGTAATTGTGAGTGAAGAAAAGAAGAATATGATATTGACTCTAGTGAGTGGTGGTGGCTGGAGTGAGACAAAGGGTTTCTCTTCGTATTCAGAAAGAAAAAAAAAACGGAAACAAAGGTTTTACTCGATAATAACAAAACACAGAAAACGATTTATAATCGTTTTCGTTTTTTCATTTTTAAAAACAGAAAACAAATAAAAAACGTTTTCTGAAAATACCCCATCAAACATATTTTTTTCCCTTTTCCGTTTTTTTTTTTTAAAAATAAAAAATTCTTTTTAAAAAATCATACCAAACCCTTAGTTTCCTCCTTGTAAACAATTTTTTTGTTTTTTCTTTTATTTCTCCTGAAATACCATTTTTCTTTTAAAAGTTATTATTAAAGTGAAATTTGTAAGATCTGTTATTATTTTCATACCTTAAAATTGAAACCCTAGAACCTGATATTTACAAAGAGCTGAAAATTAAGAATAAAACGAAATTGTTAGTTGCAAAGATATTCACTCATGGAGGTCTCTCAAGGAGGACCAGAGAGAGATAAAGGGAGTTCATCTCCATCCCCTACAGCGGTTGTATCCAATTTCTGGAGAGGTAATTTTGATTTTCTTTTCTTCATGTTCGATCGTGAATTAGGTTATTTTTTCTAGTTAATTTTGTTGTCTGAATGCTAGTCATTGATATAACTCTACTGAGTTATGTGTTTATGATGATACACACTCGATCTTGATTACATTTTGCTGGATCTAGATTAATTGAGAAAGCATTTTTAGCTGTATGATTGTCACTTTCCCAGTAGTTTAACATTGGCAACATGGTGTATTCCTGTAACATTTAAAAATCAAATGATGGAACATTAGTGGGCGGGAATTAGTTAGGTTTAGCAATTTACAAAGTTTGGAGATGAGATGATATACTGCATTGAATGTCTTCTCCTCTTTCTAAGTAGGTCAGTGTGTTTGGTATTCAATTATTAAGTCATTGCCTTTGAAGTTTTGTACTCACAAAAGAGAACAACTAAAATCTAAAAGTTACTTTGTAAGAATTGCAGCAGTTTCCAAGTTCGTTGAAGTTCTAAAGAAAAAAAATATAATGTGATTTCTTAGGTCCTCTACTTGAAGATTGTAAATAGTTATGCTAAAAAAATCACACTGAATTGGGGACTGATCTAATTGCTAAAAATATATACGAAGTCGAAAAATTTACTACCTTCTTTCGTCCCTGAATGGTACTAGCCCATACATGTTATTAAAATCAAACCCTCATTTCAGCTTATTTTCAAAATGTGAGACGTCTTATGAAGCTCTTTTCTTTATAACTTCAAATGAGGATTTGGAAAACCAATGCAGGTTGATCTTGTTGGAAATTCAGCTCTTTATGCATCATTACTTACAAGTTACACCTAAAATAATATTAATAACCATATGCTGAAAACAAATTTTACCTTAGTATTAACATGTTCGACTACTCACGTAAATTCCATGTGTACCTAGCATATTCAGTTCATAAACAATTCACAACACCAAACATGTTCTGTAGCTTCATTACAATTAGCATGACATGATTAAGAAGAAGAAACAGATAGATAATCTCTCTACTAGTAAGTTAATGACTTGGACTTCTACTTCTATTTCCTCATGCTTAAATGATGGATAATGCTGATTCTCTTTTTATTGCAAGAGGCTAGAAAAGAGTTTTTGTCATGCCTCATCACATGTCTCTCTAACCTTTCCATCACGAGTTAGAGAGACACCTCATGGCTACATGGGACAACTCATTAGTTATCTTCAAATTATCTAGCATCAACCTTAAGCTAGTCTTTAGTGCATGATTAAACCATAAACACACCTTAATACGGATTACTACTAATCCGGAATCTTATTGAAGATTAGCTTAGACTTGAGCAAATCATAAGAAGCCAACAGATCTGACTACCAAAATCAGAGGTCATTGAAGATTGGTGTCGGTTGGAATTGGATTTAGTGTTTCCTTAGGGCTTCTCAGGGAAATTGTCAAAAATGGTTACTCCTTATGATTCTTTTTCTTGGTAGTATGTGTTAGATTGATAGCAATGTCAGAGCAATATTCACAACGTTCCTTGTTTGTAACATAGGTTAAAGCTCGAGCAGTAGTTCCCGACTGCTTATTATGGCGTAACTTAATTTGCCTTTTTCTAGAGTCTTGTCATCTTACTGTTTTATGCAATTTATTCTACAATTCATGTTTTACCTAGACTGCTACATGATATTTAGTATAAAAGCCTTGATACATGTCTGTATAACTATAATACTTCTATCCTTCTATGTCGAATCTGACAGATTGACTGAACACTTCACTTACTTCCTAATTTTGCTGGTTGTTGTTGGTGCATACAGACTTTGATTTAGATAAAGAGAGGAGTGTGCTGGATGAGCAGGGTTTAAGGATAGCTGAAAATCAGGAGAACAGCCAGAAAAACAGACGGAAGCTTGCGGAGAGTACGCGAGGTACTTGATATGTAACATTCTTGAACATCTAGCATATATTCTGGTTCAGTTTGTCTTACATAGGAAAGCTGACTTTAGGAGTCTCAGATTGGTTAGTTATCTGAAATTTGTATATGTACCAAGTTGTCAGCCTCAATAACGTTTTCTGCGTACAGATTTCAAAAAAGCTTCTCCTGAAGAAAAGTTAAGTCTGTTTAACTCTTTACTTAAGGGCTATCAAGAAGAAGTTGACAATCTTACGAAGAGAGCAAAATTTGGAGAGAATGCTTTTCTAAACATTTACCAGAAAATATATGAGGCGCCAGATCCTTATCCTGCTCTTGCTTCTATCGCCGTAAGTACTACGTGACTGGTCTATATTCCATGCTTGTAAGTGCGACATCTGCATCCTTGTCGTGGACAACCTGTTAGCGTTACTTAGTTTCCGTTCCTCTAATTTGTCTCATCAATTTAGTTTTGCTTTCAAGGTCTCTAATCTTCTTTACACCTCCCTCTTTAAATTTTTTGTATTTTGGATTAAACTGTTACGTTCTTCTTAGTTCATTCTTGGCCGTGACTCACTTTTACTCATTTCACTTGTTCGCTTCAATGTAGGAACAAGACTTTATTTTGTCGGAACTGGAGTCTGAAAACCATAAAATGAAGGTTGAGCTTGAAGAATTTAGGACTGAAGCTACTCATCTGAAGAATCAGCAGGCAACAATAAGAAGACTCGAGGAGCGCAACCGTCAATTAGAACAACAGGTTAGCATTGTGTAGATATTGAAAAATAACGAAAAGTGGATGATTTACATCTGGTAATTGTCTTATACTGTTGAAGTTACTGGTTTGTACCGGCTTCAAGATTTGAAACAAATATAGATAGATCTCTCAAGCACTAAAAAGCTAGTTATCAGGTTCTAAAATGATAAGCAAGCAGAAATGCAACTGTGCCAGTGAAATGATAGATTGATTTACAGTTTGATTTTGAATTTCAAACTTTTGTAGAAGGTAAGAAAACTACAAATGCATGGTCAGAGTTGAGAAACTTCTTAATTGCAGTTTAACTAGATAAGCTCTGGTTTGCACTATTTAGATGTTGATGCACAACTTACTAAAGAGGGTTTTGTCCTAAAGCCAACATGTATGATGCCTTCACTCATTTACTAGATTCAGCATGGAGCTTTTTACCATTCAATCCATTCTGTAATAATGGTTTTAAATTGTGATGCACTGATGCTTTCATGCATAAAACTGTTGTAGAACAAATCCACTAACTTAATAAAAAAATGAGCTGCAAAGTAGCACATGCTGTATCCTAGTTAATGCCCTTTTGGATGGTCACGCCAAGTTCTCAACGTAAATGCCAATTGGAGTGGGAAATGTATATGCAAGAGATGTTACTTATGCATCATCTTCTTGAGTCATTAGTGCCTTGGTGGTAGACTTCAGCTTCTGTAATGTATATGCTTGTACATTCTTTTTGATTCATGTTCCCTTGTAATGGGTTTAGATGGAGGAGAAGGTGAAAGAAATTGTTGAAATTAAGCAACGCAGCTTGGCAGAGGAGAATCAGAAAACACTGGAAGTCCTCAAGGACAGGTATTCCATTCTATCTAACTTTTATAAAGAAGACTTAGGCGGGGTTTGGTAATGCTTTTTTTTTTCTTTTTCAAAAAGCACTTTCAAAATATATACTACCTCTGTTTCAGGAAAAGAGTTACTATCACTTTTTTATTTTAGCCTATTTAGGCTAAAATAAAAAAGTGATAGTAACTCTTTTCCTGAAACAGAGGGAGTATATAGTAATAATTTTTCATATTGGTATTTGGTAAACTTTTTATAAAGTTTTTTTATACAAAGTACTTCCAAAATTCCCCAACTTTTAAAAGCTGGGGAGGAAAAGCTTTTAAAAGCTTTAAAAACAAAAGTTGTGATCCCACTTAATTTTCATATTTGATTTTTCTTTTCTATCCGTATTGTGATCCCACTTAATTTTCATATTTGATTTTTCTTTTCTTTTCTATCTTTCTTTTATTTTATAAATGACAAAATTTACCCTTAGACCTGTATATCATTAATTTTTTATTCTATATACTTATTCTTTAAATATTTTTTTTTTTTTATTTTCAAACTATATTTCATATACCATTTCATTATTTTTTTTTATCATTACTAAAAATAAGGCAAATATTAAATATTTAATTTTTAGTTTGATTTTTTGTTTAAAAATTATATCTATAATAAGTAATTAATAAAATAATATTTTTAACAATAAAAATAATAATATTTATTAGTAAATTTAATATTATATAAATGTTTAAAAGTTAAAAATTTAATTATTTTTAAATCCAATAAAACTTAACAAAACTATTTCCAGAGATATGTCTGTTTTTGTCATTTACTACAACAACAGTTGTTGAACCTGATATTTTACCAAACACAATTTGATCATTTTTTTAATCAGCGTTAACTTTTAGTTTATATTTTACCAAACGTTCAACTGTTTTTTTTATACAGTACAACAACACATAGCAGAAAAATGCTTTTATAAAACTCACAAACCGTATCAAATTTTTGGTACAGGAGGTCAGAAATTACCAAATTGACCTGATTAAATTCGGTTGTTTAAGTCAATTGGGATAAATTAGGGAATGCATTATGGGTATGTTAGATATTTAACCACATAAGGATCTATGAGTAATTGCAAATTTTATAGAGACCTTAAATGAAAAGATACAAACTTTTGTATTTCTTTTTTACGAAAAGGCCATACATTTATATAAAAACTATGTCTAAACTTAAATCAAACTTTATAACTGTAAGTCGGGGTTTTCTAGAAATAATGTGTTCGTAAAGCCCTAAAAAATATCTACCCAACGAGTATTAATGGAATATCAATTATTTTCTTAACAAGATTTTTTCTTCTGTCTTTTTCATGCTACGCGTATTCTATCAGATTGATAAACCACAGCACGGCGTTGCAAACGCGCTATGCGCGCGTTGTATTAGTGAAATGAAATTTAAAGCTCTTTAATCATTTTTTTGGTGTGCTTAGAAAGAAGAAACTAAGAATACAAACTTATTTTGTTTTAGTTCCATGGTTGCAGATGAGATATCAGTAGATCTTTAATTATGTGATATAATATTTAAATTCCTTATTATCTGTGATTCCCATAGTATCCTTTTTGTCTTACTTGAGTGTGTAACACATTCTATGATCTTATGAGGACAGGGAGCGGTTATTGCAGGATCAATTAAGACAGGCCAAGGAAAGTGTTTCAAATATGCAGAAACTACATGAGTTTGCCCAGAGCCAGATGTTTGAACTTCGTGCTCAATCAGGTACTATTTCAAATAGAAATTTCATGCATTCATTAATGTAGAACTTTTGTTGCACGGCATACTTTGTAGCCTGCCCATTTACTTCATTTAATTTACGGGTGTACTGCTGAAGTCTGTGCTGTTTGAAACAACTAATATAGATCACTTCTATACATATCCTCATGTTTTATCACAAATTTTTTGAAGGCTTAATTTCACGTCTCTGTTGCAGATGAGGAAAGAGCAGCTAAACAGTCAGAGGTCAATCTCCTTATGGATGAAGTTGAACGTGCTCAGACTCGGTTGCATAGTCTGGAAAGGGAGAAGGTGAATCTGATACATTGTTCTATGTATCTAATGCCATATCTCATGTTATTATGAATTCCATATTTCTTTCCTGTATGCTCTTATGAAATACCGTAAGATCAAGTAGATTATTCAGGATTTTTATGGATGGAGGATTTCCACTCCTGGTTGTTACTGTTAGGTAATTGAAGAGTTCAAGTATTCCACTGATTCAGTCAGTGGGTTTTTGAGTCAGAGTTATGTCCTTCATGAATCTCTTTGTTATTTACTTCAAGTTTTCCTAACTCAAAAAATTATGCAATAGCCGTTAGGTACTATTCTATCCAGGGAGCATTATGCACAGTTTTATGCATACATACGACCATACATGCACTTTGTGTAACTTGTTTAGAAAATCTTTAGACTGTAAGGGGCTTGGTTGGGTGCTGATGAATTTGAGAATATCTTTTGCTGGTTTCCTGAATTTGGATGTTTTCAGTTTTGGCCTCTTAGAAGGCAAATTGATTTAAAGGCTAAAAATCACTAGTGGTGGCTTTTAAGTGCGTCAGTATGTAGAGGGTTGGGCCAAACAATTAGCAATACCTGGGTACTGTAAACGTTACCAAGATGGTATTCTCAAGACTTAGGTCGCATTATATGTCACACCTCTGAAAGTATCTGCATGTGGATAAGCATGACCAGTGCAACACGTCTAGGTCGTACACTAGATGCACATAGACTGTGTACCTATACCACATTCTGTAAAGTGGAATGAACTGGTATTTATCAAAGTAATGGGCATTCAAGGTACAGAGTTTGATATCCTAAATTATCTTTCCAATTTCTTCTTTCGAAAGTAAATAATTAGATATACAGTATACTACACTTACAATAAATTTAATTCACTTTATCTCTTTTCAATCTTTCGGATGTTTTAACTTAGTTTGGTGTTTGTTTTGTATACAGTTCAATGATAAGAAAGGAACAAGTGAATAATGGATCTTTGCTGATGAAACACAGTAATTTGATTGATCAAACAAAAGAATCTTCCCTAATTTTGCTTTAATTCTGTGCAGGGGATTCTCCGTTCCCAATTACAAACTACTAACGAGGAAAATGGAAATAAGAACAGGTAAACTTGTTGCCTGTCTTATTTTTTCTAGTGATCTAACAAGATTTAAGAATTACTTTCTCTTCTTGCGACTAACTTTATTACATTGTTGGAATGTACTTAATTTACGGTTTGATCAATTGCAATACAACAAACTTTATAATTGTGACATCTTAACTAAAAGGATGATGGTTAGTTTATTTACATATTGTGGCACATTGTCATTGTTGCTGTTAAATTAAAAGAATGATAAGCTCTTAGAGAAAAGGTTCCAATATTATCGCATGAAAGATGAAACAATAATGTGTTAGGATGCTACATTGAACAATAATTGATCTGTCTCAGCTATTTCTCTTTAAAAATGGCTTAGCATGATGCTAATGTATGATTATTGTGCCCAAATAAAATGACATCATTTAGAGTAACTTAATAAGGAATCTAAAGATGAAATAAATAAATGAATGGAAATTCTTAACCCTGTCTTAGTAATAAAGAATAGACTGTTGTATGTAAGTTAATGAAAAAGGAAAGGGAACAATGGATGTATACAAGTAAGTAAGTTCATACCAGAAGTGTAAAGTCCGAGTTTGCACCTGACTCTGGTGGTTTTTATAGTTAATATTACTTCTAATATACATACTTGTATCTGTCTAATTGGGTTAGTGATACTTGTTATGATGCATTGGATCATACTGTGTTTACTGCTTGTGTATGGTGGTGCTGTAGTCTAATTTGTGGAAAATGTGTTAAAGTATACTTTTGACCTTAGTTGGGATTATTCCCGTGGCAGTGATAACTTGGATTCTAACACTATGCTTGAGAACTCATTGAGTGCAAAAGAGAAAATAATCTTGGAACTGAACATGGAACTCCATAATATGGAGACAACCTTGTCGAGTGAGCGAGAGCAACACATTAATGATATCAAGAAGTCGAATGGGTTGCTAAGGGAAAAGGTACTATTTAATTTAATTTTTGAGCAGTCATGCAATGCTTTTCAAACTGGTTTTGATTAGTACGATATCTTATGAGATGCAGTTTTGGCCACCCTCTATTTGTGTCTCATGCATGCTACTTTAGACCCTTAGGACCTTGTGTAGCACCTTCAGAATATTGAGAAAAAAAGTAACTTTCATAATCTTTCTTGACTACTCGCAGGAAATCATTATTGAGAATATCAAGAAAGAGCTTCAAGCAAGGCCGGCAACAAAATTAGTTGATGATCTGCGTAAGAAAGTCAAAATTTTGCAGGTACTCATGATGTATCAACTTTCGTTTTTTTCCTTTGTTGGTACAAAATGTATGCTTGTTAAACTGTTGTTTAATATAACGTAGGCAGTGGGATATAATTCAATTGAAGCCGAAGATTGGGAAGTAGCTACGGATGGAGAAGAAATGAGCAAGTTGGAGTCGATGCTTCTTGACAAGAATCGTAAAATGGAACATGAACTCACACAGCTAAAGGTATTAGGTGACTTGTATGCATGATTTCCTCTCTCTTCTTTTGTCTAAATGATGTATTCGTGTTCCTGTATAACAATCAGCATAATAAATATGTGCGCAGTTATTTATCACATCCTCATAATTCATTATGTAATACTCCCTCCGTTTCTGGAAAAGTGTTACTATTACTTTTTCATTTTAGCCTAAAAATAGGCCAATTTGAAAAAGTGATAGTAACTCTTTTCCTGAAACGGAGGTAGTATTTGTTTCTCAAGATGAAATTGATCAATCATTTCAAGCTTGAGGACTAACGTATATATATATTGTCACACATAAGCTACTCTGTTGAAAGAGATGCATCTATGTTCCCTCGCAAATATGACCACCTTCTTCCAGCCCCTGCTATTGCAACTAATCCGACCAGTTCCACTATCAGACCTTGGTCATTCATTGTATCATCTAGAATCTTGTAAAATAGACTTCAAAATACTGCCTCTTTGTTTAATTGCTTGAAAACGAGTTCTTATATGTAAATTTTAACCCAACAGTCGACATTTATTTGTTTCATTACGTTTTTGCCAGAAATGATTATGATTTAATTTTAATCATTTTCAGACCTAGAATAATATTCTCATCTGGTTGCTTCCAACTGCTTTTTGTAAATTTGCATGATATAATATTATAACTAAGTCTCTTTTTATGCTTAACTGAAGAATAAGCATGCCAATGCATTCAATTAGCTTTGGGTTTTTGACACGGTTTGTGATTGTAAGTCACTTGGTATGCTACAATGTATTTTGTATACCTCTTTATTCAGGTCAAACTTTCTGAGCAATCAACTTTGCTGGAAACGGCTGAAGGGAAGGTTGTAGAGCTAGTTGCAAAGGTGAATGAACAGCAAAGGTTAATATCGAAGCTTGAAGATGATATATTGAAGGTTTGAAACCCAGCCATTTTCATGTTGAATTTATCATGGAATCCTTTAGTTTAATATAATTTCAGCTTCTTTAGAAATTACTTCACCCTGAAGGTCCTCTTGGTATTGATACCAAGATAACTTATAAAAAGTGTCTTATTTGAAATCGCTTTTCATTTTTTTTATCCTCTGTTCATTTCACGCTCTTGATAGCTGCTGTATCTCGTTTACTTGGGAATATTTTCCAGAAAATTGATCCACCATCTGTTAGAATTTGTGTGTAGTTCTGTCTTAATGATTTTACTTGTCATGTAGGGTTACAACTCTACAGACCGAAAAGGTACCCGGTTTGATGATTGGGATCTCCACGATGTGGATGCAGCCGAGCTTTCTGAGGTAACTTTCTTTCTTTCTCTCCTTCTAGTATCTGTATGCTGTGATGTAATCCATGTAATCCTTGTGTATTTACGTTGATTTAGTCTTAGCAATGCCCTTGATGTTTGTGAATAATTAGGGGACACATTATTGCAAGAGAGAAGATTAATTAAACGAGATTTAGAGCGAGGTCCTTTTGGGTAACTATCTGTGGGGACCAAACTCGATTCATTTCTTGGTTCATCTAGCATCCTTTATTGCAGTAGTATATTGGTAAGATATCTGCATCTCGTATTCTTGCTTTTACTATGGGTATAGTCCCACGGCAGTAATGAAGCCAAAACTGTCTCTATTTTTGTGGAGAAATAAATTCACCCAACTACTCGGGGTATGACATACTGAGTCACTGACTAGGAAAAGGATCTTTTAGATCTCTTTCCTATATTTTTTTTCCTTAAAATTCTCAACTCCCATGCGGATTTTGAACTGGACTTATGACTAGATACTAGAATGCATAACACACAGCTTTCACTTCTCTACTTGTCTGATTTTTATTCAATTTGTTGCCTTGGACCAGAATGCAGAACAAAAACACACAACATCAGATCAAGATCAAAGCTCAATGCTGAGGGTAATCTGCAATCAGCGAGATAGGTTCCGCACTCGTTTGCGAGAGACGGAAGAGGTAATCAGTTTGCCTTACAAAATGTGTATCAGATTGCTCTTTTACTTTCCAGGCTGCCAATTAGTTTTGGTGCTAGTACGTATTGCTAAATACATATCTATTCCTATGATCTCTTCAATTTATCTTATGTGACAGGAAGTTAGGCAGTTGAAGGAGAAGATAGGGGGCCTGACAGTAGAACTTGAAAAAACCAAAGCTGACAATGTAAAACTATATGGGAAGATCCGTTATGTTCAAGACTATAGTCTTGAAAAACTAGTATCCAGGGGAGCAAGGAAGGTGCTCCTTTATAATCTCTTCTCTACAATATCTTTTTTCATCTCGGGTTAATAGTTCTTTTCTTTTCTTTTCTTTTCTTTCATTCTTTATTTGTCTTTTATTGTTTATGCACTAATCTTCAGCATTCAGAAGACTTGGAGAGTGGCTTCAGCTCAGACTTTGAATCCAAGTACAAAAAGATATACGAGGATGATATAAATCCTTTCGCCGCTTTTTCAAGAAAGGTAACTTGCATCAGCCTTTTTATAGTTTTTTTGCATTATTCAGAATTACGTTGGATCCATTGATATGGTTAGGTTGACATTAGCTTACAATTTCGGCACTAATTTTTCTGTAAAGACCAAATAAAAACTAGTTAAATGCTAATTTTTTTGGTAGAGTGTTGTTATCATTGAACATTACACGCCCATAAAACATGAGCGTATTTCGCGACATTTAATTTCTTTATCTATTGGATTGAATTTCAACCGTTAGATACCAACGGTTGATATTTAAATTGGTAGATGATACGGTTCCGTATCACGAAATGCGCTCATTGATATGGGAGTGTAGTGAACAATAAGGACAGCATTCTACAAAAACTTAGCATCTACTTAGATTCATTTGGTCTCTACAGTAAAATCAGTGCCGAAATTGTAAGATAATGTCAATGGATCCTACCTCACTTAGAATTAGGTGCGCTTATTGTGACTTTTTTGTATACGTTATCATTTAATGCATTCGACATGCATTAGTTGGATGAAAGGCTTATATATCTGGTGCTTCATATTGAATCAGGAAAGAGACCAAAGGTACAAGGAATTAGGTTTCAGAGATAAAATCACTCTGAGCAGTGGCCGTTTCCTTCTTGGCAACAAGTATGTTTTATCTTTTGTTTGTTCACTGTCTTTCATTTTATTTGATATATTGTGAATTTACCATTTTTTATTGTCATATGTCTTATGTTCAGATATTGTATGATTGTAGTTCGTTTCTTCCAAGGAGGTCCAGTCCTAAATTATATTCGAATTTCGATTGAGTCTTTTTCTCAGTTTATAGTAAAGCTTATACATTGAATTTGCATCACAGAAGGTTGCTTTTTATGTTGTGTAGAGCCATGATTTTTGCTTGTGCACACCTCTCTGTCTCTGTTTAGCGCTACTGTGTGCATGGCCATTAACATATGTTTTTGATTGCAGGTATGCTAGAACATTTGTGTTCTTCTACTCCATTGGGTTGCATCTCTTGGTGTTTGCGTGTCTGTACAGAATGTCTGCTATAAGTGATCTAAGGTGACTTTCGTTCTTTCTTATGTCGCTTATCTATTTGAATTATCATATGAAATGCTAAATCCTTTTTATGTATTACAGAACATCCGCTCACGACTAGTTCAGCTCTGTCAGAAGGATCACTTAAAACCTCTCCCTCACGTATTACACACTTTATCCATAAATAAACAGAGAAGGAAAAAAGAAGATAGGACTAAAGTTTTAGTTCAGTAATTGTGGCTTTGTAATAGATCACGGTGTCAAGTTTCACGAATTAAGTATATCATTCTTATAGTGTATATAGACAAATGCAACACATCCTTTCCTTGTTTGTTTCCTAGTTTTTCACACTTTTATGGGAAGTGCTGTTTTTGCTTTTCTGCAGATTAAAGTAAATTATACCCTCTTTAAAGAAATTTTGACTTACCAATAAAAAATAAAAAGGTGACTCGTAACCATTATTTGCTTTAAAAATCAATTCTTATAATTTGAAAAGAAGGAAGGGGAAAATGGTAGTTTGGTAGTTTTACAGTGGTTTTGCAAGTAATATTGATATCATTGCTTTCTCCCAAATGCGTCCAAGTCCTAAACTGTCTAATGTGAAATTAAGTCTTGCTCAATATCTACTGATTCTGCGGCTTTATCCTTCACTTTCAGATTTTTTTCTGGTGTTGCTTTGACAAGAACTCGTGTAAAACCATTTCCGGTAGGGCTTGGTAGACTCATATTCATGGATGACATTCTTTTCAACTTTCTAAGCGATTACAAAATGCAAAGCATCAAGCCAGAAATTGGAATCTCCAGTCTTTGGAGATGCGAAGTTAAATTTGCATGCACAATTTAAGCATATTAACAATCGAGCCCATTCCCTCCACATTAGGAACCCTAGAATGCTGCCCATCTATTTAGACACAGCCCAAGCAAGGATTTCTCTATGGTGTTCTTTGTACTTTTTTTTTCTTGAGTTTTTGAGGCTTGTATTAGGATCGTTTTGTGGAAAGTTATTAATACATTTGAAGACAGCAACTAAGAAATTATAGTCCTGTTAAATCAAAAATGTTGATATGTAGTCCTTTAGTATCCATGCCAAAGTTCAAGTAGGAATTACCATTTGGTTCCATATTTATGGGAATGTTTAGTGATAGGTCCATCTGCTAAAAAAATTTAACGGGAGGTCTTTTTTAGAAGACTTTAAAATTTTGATCCCAAAAACTTTATCCAGGGTCCATTGCACGTGTGAGATACATAATATATTTTTTTAAATGTCAAAACTATCCTAAATCATTATTTTCACTTTTGTTTCCTGTAATTCTTCTCTACAACTCGAGCGGGGAGTTGGATGGATGTTTGAGCGGTTGAAAGAGTCGGTCTTGAAAACCGAAGTCTGGCATAGTAAAACCGGGGGTTCGAATCCCTCTTCATCCGGTGCTTTAGCGGGTAGAGGAATTGGTCAACTCATGAATTCGTTCTTGCATCTGGCACGAGATGACAAAGATAGAGTTTCGTTTATCGATGAACAACGGAATGACGTAGTTGTTGGCATTGAGACCGTCGAACATCATTTGGACAGGCCTAAGCCCATATAGCCTCGGCCTGTATAGGTCTGGGTACGACAAGGGAAAAAAGGGGAATAAGACGGCGAATAGTTTCGGTGAAAGTTTCTGAAACCGGGGAGGCCCTTCTTTCCTTCACTTTCCGAGTCATATAGGAAGATCTCTACTGCCACCTGTGTCCCATAGAGAAGTTCTCCTTGCCACTCTATCTATATCTATAGCTTGTCCTTCCCATCCAAGGAATATGGACGCTTATTAAATCTCAAACTCTTTTCCCGCGCCTTGCGTGCTTCTAGCATATATCATCTCTATTGTCGAAGAGCATAACAAAGTGGACGTAAGTAGCCTGCCTGCCTGTGAGACCTACTAGTGGAACAGAGACGAAAGTCGCTATATTTCTTTTCTTATCTTTGGTGGGTCATGAAGACTGATGCGACGTGAAGAAATGGCACTGAGAAACGTTGCTGACTTAACAGTTAGATTTCGACATAACAAGGCTTGCACCGTCTTTTACTCTGAGGCGTGCAACGTGTCGTTGGTAATGATTCCATTATGGTGCCACAAAATTGCAAGCTGATTCTAAGTAGACGCTCTTGTTCCTTGCCTTCCAGAAGAAGGGTATCATTAGGATTCATAACTTGCTGCAATTCTTCCTGTGACCTCTACTTCACTGGATCAGTTCGGAGTTACGGGTTTCCTCCACCCCCCAGTCTATTGCAGATGCATAAATTGCTCCATTTTGCCATTATCATATGAGGCTATTAAAAAGCTTGTCAGGGCGGCACGAAGTGATGAATCATGCTCAAAGAGGAGCTCCGCTCTCTTGTGTGAGTCGTTTTCTTTTTCTTATTTTGGTGATCGGTTCTATTTCTCGATGGAGCAAGGAAGGGATATAACTCAACGATAGAGTGTCACCTTGACGTGGTGATTTCCTTTCATTTAGCTACTCAGATGTTTCAGTTCGCTAAGTTTGAAAGTCATAATTGCTCTAGTAAATAACTAAATAAAATAATAGTTGGGAGATAGAAAGGAAATGAACTAATTTTAAATAGATTTAAGAAGTTCACTTGACTATTCTTATTTCTTCATTATAGATTGATATATTCTTAAAACTTAATGCACAAAGAAATAGAAAGAGAATGGCAACAAATAAAATCTTGCAAGGTGCACCTGAGATTAACCACGACCAAGATCCTATCCTTTCAGTCGAGTGACTTTTTCCCTCTCGCTTGAAGGTGGGTCATTGGGGTAAGAGAGGCATCTAAACGAAGTGAAGGAATGACCCTAGGTTCATAGGTTGTGAAAAGTACACAAGTATTCGATGAGTAGAGAGCTCTTCTATCCAGATGTGGAACATGTTCATACCAGAACAGAAAGCTCCAGCCAAGAAGGAATTTAAGTATGGTCCCACTATTAAGCTACCAGTAGTGATAACGGATGCAAGAGCAATGCGAGGCACCTGATCAAAAGTATTCCTTAATTTGTGAGAAAACAGCTAATGGAACCGAGGTCATTTTAGACTGTTAAGAGATAGTGGTGGTTAAGCCCTAAGATTTTGATGATGTTTCTTATATTTTGGTTTGACGCCGAAGACCTTTCTCTATAATTTTATTCCCCACTAAGTGCCGCAACGGCTTTTGTATAGAGTGCCCCTACCTTAGGGCTAGCAACAGACAATGTCGTCAAGAAGTATATGAAGTGGGAGGTGGTACCTCTTTCTCGACTGGAACGAAACTATGAGCCGATAGAGAGCAACTAATCCTAGATCCAATAAAGGTCACATAATTTGAGAACATTCATCTGATACGAAGCCATCTTTTTGGGGAGGGTCAAGAGCATCCAACACGAAACAACCTTTCATTCCCTTATTTCGTCGTGGCACACACCACTCCATAACTCTAGGCTTTAAATTCAAGCTTCATCAGCCACAAGACAATCAAAATCAACAGCTGCTACGAGATTGAATCAGCTTCATCCTTTCATTTGAACCAGATCTGGGAACGTATAAGATTCATAACATGGCAAGAAGGAATCCAGATCCTCTCATTTTTATGTTACACTTTAGACATAAGCGGGAAGGTGGAAGTAAGATCCATTCACCACCTGGATAAGGATAAAGTCATCTCTTTTTCTTTTAATCTGGATCCTTCCGGGAACACCTCTACAGCGAAGTTTGTATCAAGACTTCTCATAGATGAGAATTCAAAGAAGAGTCAAACCTATGATGCCTTAACGTGGTAAGGTTTTCACATAAAGAAGGGACATCTAAGCCTAAGGGATAAAAGCAAGGTAAACCTATAATGATGAAGATTTGAAAAAATCCCATCTGAAAATAAATCTTTTATTAAAGAAAGCATCAACATCGAGTATTATTAAATGATTCATCAACAAAATTAACAAATAAGATAAGTTTTCAAATCTTATTATTTTTTTAATTTGATTTGTAATGTTAATTTAATGTTTTCAAAAATCTAACTTTAAATTTACTTCGGATTATTGATTCGATTAGCAATTACAATATAAATTTTGTAATTTTCTTTTCATTTTCAATGATTCGGTCTAAATTTTTTGAGTAAGAATATAAATTTTTTTCTAGGGTTCATGATTGTATATCGATTAATCTATCAGTCTTAATATCCCAATCCAAAATGTAACCTTAGATTTGTAATCGGAAAGCCAAATAAATATGCATTACCCATTATTTTTTTATCGAAAACTAGCTAGTTTGAATTATTGGACCTCATCTGAGTTATTTTAGTTTTAAGTTTTAGTAAGATCCAACAGTGTATATAAGCTGCACTAAAGATAAGATGTAAATTGTGTATACATAAGATTCGTACTATTCATATTTTGTGTATACATGGTTTTATTTCTTATGAAAAATCAGTATTTAATTTAAAATGCAAATATGAAGTTTTGTTAATCAACATGGATAGATATAACATGAGAGAGAAAAGAGCGAAAATTAGGGTGAAATTTTAAAATTCTTCCTTGAATCGAATCCAGAAATATCACATTTTTTCAATTGAGCCTCATTTTTAATCTAATTAGTCTATTCTCATATCATGTATACCTTATTTTTTTGATTTTGCTAGCCTTTTTCGCCCTATTTTTTAGGTTTTGTTCAAAACCCAATCATGTTTTCTTATCTTCTTCTATGATTTGTATCCTAATTTTTATCTAAATAGATAAATCTACCGACCCTTGTAAGGATGCTATATTTTCATTGTGATTGCTGAATTATGGGTGGTGGGTCTTCAAGGTTCATCATACCCCGCTAGGTTTTCTATTTCAGACGCCTGTTTGATTTTCTGTGAACAAAGTTTATTTACTAATGGTTATCGAGGTCTTCTATGTGTAACTTGCGCTTCAATCTGTACGTGGAGTTATGGTCTTTAATGATACTTCTCTGCGCCTGCGCTTCTGCCACAGATGGATTGCATTCAATTCTCTAGGTATCACTAATCACCGATATTTATGATCTCATATTTGCTGCTCAGACATATTTTATTTCTCCTTGGGATTTCAACTGCAATAGGTGGCACCTTATTCGTGTTACAACTCCTCCTCTGGGTTTTTTCTCCTGCTTGTTTCAGTCTAAAATGTTCATATCAAATCTGAATTTTTGAACTCCCTGTTTTCTGCTTTGCTTGTCACTATGGATCTTTTAACCTCATTCATTGTTTTCAATCATGTTTTTTTGCTCCCCTTTTTTCTCACCCTTACCATCTATAAATTGGTGCTAAACCCTTCTTATTTTTCCCCACCTTTCGTTTCTTCTCTTCGAACTAGCCATTTTCTTCTTAAACCCAATACCTTAACTCTTTTAAACTGTGTTCACCCTGTTTTCATCTATATCACTATGTCCACCCATTGGACTTGATGTTTCTTACATCAATCAGTTTGTGAACCTTTTTTTGAATAAAAACCCTTCTAGGCAATTGAATAGTAAAATAGTTGGTGGTTTTCTCACCAAAATAAAAATATTAATTTATTTTGTCAAAAAAGCTTTAATTTTTAGATGGAACATTACAGGTGGGTTATCAGTTAGCAAGTTTGGTAGATTCTTTTATCTTATTAAATTTGAACATTCTCATGAAATGATGAGAGTGTTTAGACAAGGTGTCTAAAACACCTTAATTAATAGCAATTGTTTATATTTTTTTTACTATTTTTTCAATAAATTATGTATATTACATTTGTTTTTGAGTTTTTAGATACTTTAAAGTTATGTGGAGCAAAAGAAGAATAAGTCATCCAAAAAGGGCAAAGTTGTCTCTTCACAGAAAAATGTTATTTGGAGCCAAAAGATTTTAGAATCATTATTCGAAGAAGTGAAGCAAATGGCAGCCATGTATGGTCATTGAGTGCCTTAATCTGGTTCTAAGGTATAACCTAAAAAGCTAGGTCAAATTGGGAGTCAACTTCCCCTCTTTCTCTTTTATACGGACAAGCTCACTGCTACAAGAGTATTCACGCCGGCAGAAATCCCCACTGTTGGCTGAAATGAAGAAGAGAAAAGGGGATCTGAGTTCGAGAAAATTGAAGAACACAAGGAGAAGAAATTAGATGGGTTTTGATTATAAAATTTCGAAGTTTAGAGAAGATTAAGAGTGGGTCTGTTGGTGGAGATGAAATCAATCGAGAAGATCAAGAAATGGGTTGAATCTGAGTTTGGAATTGAATCTGTTAGTATATATGTTTAAAAGAATTTTCTTGGACATTTATATCAACATATAATATCTAGTCTAGTGGTAAAGGATTTTGGGCCTTGCAAGGTAGGTCACAAGTTCAAATCCCCTCCCCTACTAATTGGGTGTAAATGTGCACGTACCCGTACGTGTATAACATTAGTCTGGGAGCGGGGCCTTGGGGGTCTTGGGAGGTCTCTTGGATTTGAAAAATAATTTTTGCTCAATTGGAAATATCTTTTGAAATCGTTTTACTACCCATAATTAGTTTTTATTTGCACTAATTATTTTGACCGTTTTTGATTGTTTTTTATGGTAGGAATTAATTCTGAATTAATGGCAATAATTCTTAATTAATTTTCTTT
>JAJJMC010010050.1:1209414-1309156 GCA_023531435.1 Papaver californicum
AAAAAAAAAAAAAAAAAAAAAAAAAAAAAAAAAAAAAAAAACGATTATCATTGCTTTTGTGTAGATTTTCTTTTGTATTCTTTCAATAAGGCCGTGGGGAAGAAGAAATCTATAGAGAAGTTTCTAATAACAATAAATTGAGGAAATGAGTTATAAATTCAAGGTTCTACGAAGTTCAAGAGTTCATCATCTACAGTTGAAGACCGAAGACGTTTCTATTGGATGCTGTGAGAGTGGTATTGATTGCCGATCGGATGAGAAGGTAAGTAAGCATTCCCATCCTTGCATAGTGGTTGATTTCCGTTATTAGAGGTCACTAGAAAAATAAAAAGGGGTTCTTTTTCGTCCCACTTTCTATGGGATAACATCTCCATATGATTCGGAAGGTTACCTTTCCTTCCTACCTTTCAACGTGTGTAGGATTTCTATCTTCATTCCTGCCTGCACACATGTGTGAACCATAAAGTGCGTCCTTTGAGTGTCAAATTCTTAAAACCCTATTGGTGAGGCAGAAATATTCGGTCATTCTTGAACCTAGATTCTTTTACATGGTGGTTTTCTCCTAACTCAAGAGTTAAGCATGAGAATAATGTTTTTTATACTTCTAACTTCTTATTGTTAGTGTTCAGAAACTTTATGTCTTCGTAGCTCTTTGGATGCAGGTGTTTTGGAATACTTAGAAGTTGGAGTAGGTTTTGTGGGTAAATCTCTTGTAAACCCTCACGAGACTATAACTCGTCCACTAGGGACACCTAGGGGTTTAAAGGCTTGTTACACATGCCAAGTGTAACCGTTTCCTCAACGAAAGGGAGTTGTATTTTAGGTTAGTTTAGATCTGTAGTTTGCTCGAGGACTAGCAAAAGGTAAGTGTGGGGGAATTTGATAAGTGCATAATTTATATATTTTAAGTATCATTTCCTTATTCTTATTTGCTAGATTTTGTGTGAATTACCGTGTTTTATTATTACTTTTCTAGTTTGTGTGTTTTATCAGGTTACATCTCTGAAACAAGTGAAATGGAGCTTTACAAGAGAAGAATTTCTAAAGACCCAGTGGAACTCAGTCTAGTCCAGGATTTCTACCCTCTATCTTGTAGAAAATTAAATTACGAATCCAATGCAAAAAGAATGAGGTCATTCTGTGTTCGTATTATGAGCAAAACCGTGAAACCAACTTGAATTTGGTATCTGTTGGGCCTTATTGGGCCTGCGCGGGAAGAGAAATAAGGGAAGCGTTTTAGACTCGCATTTGACGTGAAATTAGGGGTTTTGTTGGTTTTTGAGGAGGTTAAGTCTCCTAATTGGACAAGGAATCAAAAGGAAGTGGAAAAGTTTAATGAGACTAGGTTTCCTAGTTGGATGAGGATCAAGAGGAGGTTACCAAAGCCTATATAAAGGGAAGCCTAGATACAATTTAAAAAAAAAAACAACTTTTCACAGAGAAGAAACTACCTCCGGATACAGAAGCTTCACGGGAGAAATTTAAAGGGTTAGTTTGTATTATTTTCTTAATTAATTTTCATGATTTTTAAGAAAGCCATGTTGGGATAATTCCCTTGTTAGGGCGAAAGAATGAACTTGTAGAGACGATTTTTATTTGTGTTTCGAAATTAGGGTTTTTAACTGTATGAACTAAATATTATTAATTTATCTCTCTCCCAACGTTTTACCGTCTCGATGATTTTTCATGTTCTATGCCACGTATAGTTCATTGTTTGATTAGTAGAAGGACTCGTTGAAACCTTGTATGAAATTGTTCTATGAATATTCTTTGACTCTTTATGCCCCGTATACTTAGTACTTCAAAATTCTACTTTAGGTTGAGAACAAACAATTCTTTTTGAAATCGAAACCCTATGTGACGAACGCAATTAAACCCTAATCTACAACGGATTCCCGGAACCTTAACATTTTCCTCTTATTGTTTTCAAACTTTATTAAATAATCTTAATTCATTAGTTAATTTAATTCTTTATAAGAAAACCTAAAAAAATATTTTAATCCAAACTCCTCGTGGGAACGAACCGTATTTGCTATTGTCTACATCTTTCGACACTGTGCGCTTGCTGTAAAACAAAATCGGTTTTCCGACGCATCAACTGGTGATAGCATTAGACAATTTGAATATACTAGTATAATTGGTAGTCTTAGTTATGCAACTGATTGTACCAGACCAGATATTGCGTATGCAGTGGGGTTTTTATGCAGGTTTACCAGTTGTCCTGGTTTGGAGCACTGGAATGCAGTTGAGAGGGTTATGCGGTATCTTAAAAAGACCGTTAACCTAGGATTACACTATAAGAGGTTTCCCGCAGTCCTTGAAGGATATTGCGATGCTGATTGGAATGCCCTTTCAGATGACTCCAAAGTCACCAGTGGATATTTGTTTAATATCGCTGTAGGCGCTGTCTCTTGGAAGTCAAAGAAACAGACAATTCTGGCTCAATCTACAATGGAGTTTGAATTGATAGCACTAGCAGCAGCTAGTGAAGAAGCAGGATGGTTGAGAAACTTGCTTTCTGACATTCCTGTATGGGACAAACCGATACCAGCTATCATAATCTACTGCGATAGTACCGCGGCTACTGCAAAAGTATAAAACTGTTATTATAACGGTAAGAATCGACAATTGCGTCGAAAGCACATCACAGTTACAGAATTTCTCACAACTGGTGCTGTATGTGTGGATCTTGTTAGGACTGAATATAACTTAGCTGATCCTTTGACGAAAGGATTAGCTAGAGAAAAGGTATTAACTACCTCTAAAGGCATGGGACTTTTTCCCATTATAAATTGAGTCATTTTGTGATGGATACCCACCTAGAAATAGGTTCAAAGGGAATAACGATTCACGAATGATATGAATATAGAATCATGCATATTTCCCATGGCATGATATCCTGAAGCGAGTTAAGGTTGAGTTCTTTAACTCTTAATGTTGTCTATAGATCTATTTAGATTGGGTACCAAGCTACAGGAGTACATTTGATAGACTCACCTATGTGAATGTGAAAGTATGGCCGCTTTCTATGAGAACATGGGAAGTTCTCTAGGTCATTCATTGAAACTGGGATAAGCACAAGGCCGTAATGTGCTGGAATTAGGACTTTACTCTTAGTATAGTTGGTGTGTTTTAAGTAATCTTTTCTCTCCATAGAGTTCAAAGACATACGTTCACTCTATGTCAAAGTTTAGAGAACTTAGTACTGAGTAAAGGTTCAAAATCGAAAGATACCTTTGCTTATGCACATAATTGTACGGATCTTGCTCAATGATTTTTGAAAATATAAATGGGTGATTGTTAGGATATATGTTTAAAAGAATTTTCTTGGACATTTATATCAACATATAATCTCTAGTCTAGTGGTAAAGGATTTGGGCCTTGCAAGGTAGGTCACAAGTTCAAATCCCCTCCCCTACTAATTGGGTGTAAATGTGCAAGTACCCGTATGTGTATAACATTAGTCTGGGAGCGGGGCCTTGGGGGTCTTGGGAGGTCTCTTGGATTTGAAAAATAATTTTTGCTCAATTGGAAATATCTTTTGAAAACGTTTTACTACCCATAATTAGTTTTTATTCGCACTAATTATTTTGACCGTTTTTGATTGTTTTTTATGGTCGGAATTAATTCTGAATTAATGGCAATAATTCTTAATTAATTTTCTTTTTCATTTTTGGGTAATAAAAACAGTTTTTGAGAAACAAAAAGATATACTCGTTTTTGGTTTTGTTTTTTTTGTGAAAAATATTGTTACTCAAGAGATTAAGGTTCTGAGCAAGGTTAGAAAGAGTGGAGTGTTCAATCTCTCATTTTGTGCCTGAGAGATTGATAGGGAGTTTTCTTCTCGGCTGTTTTATCCTGGGGACGTTGTGACGAAGAAAGAACTGCTTGCACAAACTCAAGGCAGAGCCACGAAACGTCTTAAAGAGAGCGACCTGGTCGTGACTCAGCCGTCATCTTTTGTGTTTAATCTTTGTTTTGTAGGTGTGAGATCATCAATTGTTCCAACAGAATCTCAGATGGGTTCTCTGATTCAAGACTAGAAGTGAGTGAATCTATGACGGTAATCTGTGAAGAACTCAGGGGAGATATCAGTTTGAGCAGAGAACAAGATTTGGTGATTGTCATGGGTTGAATCTGTGACTGTGAAGAAGAGAATGAAAGCAGATATGGATTGGTTGAGTTTTTGCTATAGAGTAGATGCATGTGTAGGAGAACTGCAGGAAGGAGGTGTAAAATGGCCTGAAATTGGTCGGAAACCAGCCTGAAACAAGGGAAACTAACGTATTTTGAGTCCAGCGAATTGACTCACTTGTTCAGAATACCTGATCCAACTCAAGCGAATAAGACCAATCAGCCGAGTCAGATCAGCTGACTCTCTCCCTTGACCCCATGACTGATAGTTGACCGCTACCTTTAATGGACGACCGTTAGTTTGATTCGGGTGGCCGACTCACTGTTCCGATTACCGGATTCCGGCAATAAACCCATTTTCCGATGATCAATTTTGATAGAATTTTTAGAAGATTTATTTTTACTCATGGGATAGTAGGTGGACTTATTGGTTTGGTTGTTAACTTGGAGAAGGAGAGTTTAGACTATTTTTGGAAAGTGGAGAATTATATGAGGTCTATAAAAGGGAGAGTTCTCTACACACTTTTACAACCTGATTTTGGGAGCAAGTAACTTTCATTCTTTTTCATGCATCTAAGGTTTGTAATATGTTTATCTTCTTCTTTATTTTAATATGTGTATGAACTCCATAGCCACGAGTAGCTAAATTTCTGATTTATTGGTTAATGACTAAAGTTGATTTCTCAAACATGGTATTTGATTAATATATTAGTTTTGTCTCAATATTTGTCGTTTGTGATCCATTGTTTATAACTTTTACATGATTAGAACATTTCGTTGGTTGAGTTCGGAATCAATTTAACTTGTTTTCATATCTAAATCTAAATTAGGATTTTCAATACGTAAAAGTTGACGAATTCTAATTTCAAGTAGCATAAGTGTGGTTGTTGCTTGTAGTGATACATCCTAGCAACCACATATGAATCAAAACCTTTGTTAAATTGAACTAGTGTGTTTTCCACGTTCAATTACATTAATTAATCTATTTCACCGTTTTTAATGCTCTTAGAGGGTTGAACTTAATTGTGCTTTTACACTTTAGGTTATTTGCTAAGTAGAATTCATACTTGCGTCGTTTTATGTAAGTGTGCTGATTTTCGGAAATAAACGGGATATTCTTGCGATCAAGGTATTCTAGGTTTTTGACAATGAGAGATTAAATACCAATTTTAGTTATTGATACAAATACATGTTTGTGAATGATACAATCCCTTAACCCAATATCTTCGTCATCTTGATTACTTTCAACTATTCACTTTGCTTTAGTTTTAGTTTTTATTACTTTCATAAATTCTAAAAAATCCCCCCTTGTTACTTAAGAAATTGAAATCGAATAACAACAATAGCCTCCCGATGAACGAATTTTTCTTACCATATACTTAATCTAATTCTTTTATACGTGAGAAAGTGAGTACAATATTGACGTGATACGACACACATCAAATTTTGAAACTAGAATTATTTATGGTGACACTTTCCTAATTAAGTTATGAAACTCTTCCATATCCAAAAACCCTTTCATTAACCCTTGAAGATTTATATATCACTCTTCTTAATCTCTTTCCTGAACAAGTGATGCAGATCAGAAGCGTTAAAAATATAATAAATTCTTGCAGCGGAGTAAAATCGAAAAGTAACCGATAAAATAGATAGAAATTGATAGAAGTTAGTTGATCTTCAAAGAGATATTCTAACATCTAGAGGTTTATCTAGACTTCGTTAATTCACTACGAATAACGACTTTAAATATGAGATTAGTATTCAGACTTCGGGTAACCCAACTATGAATAAAAATCAAAATCAATAAACTCAACAAGTTTAATGAAAATAAAATAATTTTAATTAATCAAAAACTCTCCTAATTTTCGTTTATGGAGCTCCTTATATAAATAACTCCTACCAAACAAACCCTAAACTTATCAAAATTCTATACTACCTCTAGATAATTTTCTTAACTTATTAAAACTCTTAAAATAAATTTCTAAACTCTTCTAAAATTACCCAAAATAATAAATCTAAAAATTAATTATTTTGTACTAAAATAACATTAATAAAATATAAATAATAATAATAATATAATAGATTTATTTTTCATAAATCTCCATCAACAAGTTGAATTACAAAGAGTAATAGAAAATAATCCTTTTTTTTAGGTGAACTTATTGCTTATGATCCCCCTCTCATTTCTTAAAATGGTTTTAGAACCAGATGTGTTAGACGCAGGATCGGTGTTTCTCAACCTATTCAGTTTGGAACTCATCCACCAAATCTTGATTACGGAGTTAATTGGATTGAGTTTAGATTCCAAGAAATTCCAAGGATTTTATGCAGATTTGTCATAGATTAGGCCATGTAGGTGAAGATTGTGTTGATATGCCTTGAATCATTTGTTTGCCGGAATACAACGGGGAGTCCGAGGGGCAGAGCCCCTCGGCCGCCTAAACGGTATACGTAATGTATTATGACTGGGATTGTTTTCCGCTTCCTAGTCGAATTAGGGTTTATATTCTTTGCCCTATATATAGGCATACGTTGTACCTAGAGAAAGTATCTTTGGTATTCTGCTCAGTAATAAAACTCTGGTTTCTCTGCCGTGGAGGTAGCTAACGTAATAGTTAGTGAACCACGTTAAATCCCTGTGTTCTTTATCTGTTTATCGTTCTCGTTTGATCTCTCGTTATAACAGATTGCATTGATAACTTCATTCTTAATTACCTAAGATTACATGGCCCGGGGTATCAGCAACCTGTGCAACCAATCCAGCAGCAGCAACATGATGTGCAAAACAATATTTTCGAAGATGATCCTTTATTTAATTTTGATATGGATGACCGTGAAAGTGATTCGAGTTTGGATACCAGCAGTCGAGAGCGGTCATCTTTATCCTACACTGATGGGGAACATATAATTGATGATGACCAGCAGGAGATTCAATCAGTCTTCTCAGAACCCGAACTGATTTTTATTGAAGAGGATAAGGTAACCATGGATGCTAATGAATCCAGAACAAATGATAACGAGCAAGCTAATATAACTGATCTTTAGAACTTGCCCATACCACTTCTCTCTACTAGTGACAACAGCTTCATTGATTCTGACATTGAGATAGATCAAGTTCTGGACAATATCATTTCTAGCCCATCTCCAAGTCAGGAAAACACTCCAAGAAGAAGTGGCAGCAAAAGACAAAATCCAGATCAGCTATTCCACCTTCTCAACTATGCATCTTCAATCTCTACTTCTAATCACAACATGGAAGACGTTACGCAAGACGATTATAATCAGTGGGTTCAGCAATTTGAAGTTGCCAAAAGGCCAAAGCAATCTCCACCTGATTTTGAGCACTCCCCTTAAACCATCCTAGCAGCGGTTCTAAAAACCAACTTTTGCCTTATCATGGTGTTTAACCTTTGATCATAACCTTATCAGAAACTAATCAAGACACATACCCATAACCACAATCAATTGACCTTTTTTTGAAGCTTCATTTGGGCCGGTCGATTTATACCTTTTCTTGTTGTATATTACTTTCGTGTGTTTGTAGTTTTATGTTTGTATGTTCCTTTGATTTATGCATTAGTGTAAAAGTAAGTATCCAATATAAATTAAATAGGCATCAAGATTAGACATAGGCTTTAAGATTTTACATTTTCTGGTAGTTCTGATTTCAAAATTGTAGTTTTTGGTTGCTTAAAGCTCTGTGCACTAGCCTAATAATTCTACTATTAGTCTTGGTATTTTATGTGATTGTACTTTAAACTGATCTTGTTTTAACCTGGTAAACTTATTGTCTAGATATGATCGACTCTGTATTCTGATTGTGCATGTTCTGTATTGCTCTAGCTCTTAAGTTCTATGTTATCAGTTTGTGCTTTCTAGATTGTCACATTAACTTATTTCAAAACCAATTAATCCTGCCATGGATATTTTCTAAATAGCTTTTCAATTAACATCCAACTAATCTTTTGTGCTAAACCTGTAGTTTCTTTTCATATTCATTGTCTCACCCTTTTGCATCTTCCACCTCCTTTAGTGCTTAGCTTCTGTAGCCTTCTATTACATTGTTAACATCATCCACTTTATTTGATTCATTTCTATTTCTTGATAGTTTGCTTACCCTTCCTTCAGTTAATTTGACTCTGTTGCTTGCTTGTTTTTCTCCTTTGTTGAAGCCTATTTACTTGTCTTTGGTATTAGCCTGATCAGGCAATAACCACCCATATCTTCTTCCATTTATCAAGATTTCAGTGTCTCTCTGAAATCCATCTTCGACATAATCACATATTTTCTACACCATTATTGTCTCCCCACTTTAAACCTGAACTAATCTGTCAGGCCACACCTCAATAAACCAAAGTTAAGGTAGTCAATTGGCGCAAACATTCTACCTTTTTCTTCAACTTCTAAGAAATACTTCTCACATTTTACTCTAATCACATCTTTTTTCGCCGAACCCATTGAGGTCTAACTCCCTTCATTTCATGAAGTGCTATTTTGGTAGAATACTTCTTCAATTAGTGACAAAGGGACTTTATATCTTAATCTACTTCAAGTCGCAGATTCCATATTTTTCCCTAATTATTTTATTAGCCCCTATTACAACTCTGCAACAGGTACAAGGATTGTTCCTCGTCTACTTCAACATTCTCGATTATCACTCTTTGTATTATATTTCTTCATTACTAATCAGTTACTCTCGTAACACTTGAATCTCCATTAAACTCAGTTGGGCCCAATCAAAGCCACAACTATTGACACCTACCCTGACTAATCCTAACAAGCTACTCTTTTACTGGAATCCTTTGCTATGAAAATTCTAACATGGAACTGTCAAATTAGAATTAACCAACCAACAACCATACAACACCTATGAGGTTTGGTTCAACACATAAGCCCTAGATTATATTCCTCTCTGAAACATTAGCCAACGACAGTCATATGAATTTTCTCGAAAACTCCCTTCAATTTCAACAACATTTTACGGTTCCCAAAATTGGAAGGCGCAGAAGACTATGTTTATTATGGAAAAACAATCTGAATGCTCGCATCTTACTCCATTCACAAAACTACATCCATGTACTAATTACTCCGTCTCCACCTGAGCATCCCTGGATGTGTACCGGTATTATGGCCCACCGCACCCTGATATGAGGAAAGAACTATGGCGAGACTTCCCAACGATCTTTCCCAATCTCAATTCAGCTACTCATTGGGTTATGTTAGGAGATTTCAATGACATATTGGATCAATCTGGAAAAAAAAAAGGTGGAAGACAAGTAACATTTGCACAATCTCAACATTTTCTCGCAATGATAGACCAAATGGGATTTCGAGCTGATCCATTCACATGGAAAAACAACCAACTGGGAAAAGATAACATTTTTGAGCGCCTGGACAAAGTGCTAGCCACTCAACATTGACGAACCGCCAACCCTCACGCCAGAGTTACTCACCTCCCAAGGATTTCTTCCGATTATGCCCCAATCTTACTTCAAATAAAGACAATCGATCGGATGGGAACAAAAAATTATAAATTTGAGCATATGCGGATTACTCATCCACAACTGAGGCAAGTAGTGGACACATCATGGACCCAGCAAAACGACGCAAAGCCTTTTCTGAATCTGCAACTAAAACTCATCACAACCAGTTAAACTCTCTCTGAATGGAATAAATCAACTTTCGGCCACCTCCCTACAATTATAAAGAAATCAACAACACGGATACAGATAACACAATATCAATGTGTGATGATACAAAGAAATTAGTTAGAATATTGGCTATTGCTGGAAAAGAATCTTAGAAACCACCGTACAACTCTGCTCCAATGTCATGCAACTTATTGGCAGCAAAAATCCAGAATTCAATAGCTACAATCGGACAACAACAACATAAATTTTTTCCACACCAAGGCAACCATCCATCGAGGACACAACAATATACAACAACTTCAAGACTCTCAAAATAATTGGATAACCAACAAAGATGAAGTAATGCAGCTCATACTGAACCACTATTCTGAACAATATACAACAACGTCCACAACAATATATGAAGACCTATTTACAGATATCACCCCATACATGTGCCACACTCACTGAGGAGGTAACCCTGATAAGTGCATAATTTATACATTTTAAGTATCATTTCTTTATTCTTATTTGCTAGATTTTGTGTGAATTACCGTGTTTTATTATTACTTTTCTAGTTTATGTGTTTTATTAGGTTACGTCTCTGAAACAAGCGAAATGGAGCTTTACAAGAGAAGAATCGCCAAAGACCCAGCAGAGATCAGTCCATTCCAGGATTTCTACCCTCCATCTTGTAGAGAATTTGATTACGAATCCAACGGCGAAAGAACGAGGTCATTCTGACTTCGTATGAGAAAGTTATGAGCGAAACGAATACTAAGGGCAAAAAGGTCATTTCAGAGAGATTGTTATGGACAACCTGGCGCACGTTAAGGGACAACTTGAATTCAAATATTGATAGAGCACCAGCCATTCCGTTCAGGGCTGCCTAAGTTTGAATAGTGTTTAGGCACCAGCATCATTGATCGGGGCCACCCTTTTCTTCTTTGTAAATCCAACACAGAGATTGCTAGGGCCGTATTTATGTGATTGATCGTGATGGTTGCGGATGTGATTGATGGAGCTGTGATGATCATAGCACTTGATGGGTTATCTGGCAGTTGATGGCTCGAGTAGTTAATGGAAGTTAATGGCTGATGGGAGTGAGCAGAGACGCTGTGAGCAAGGATGGAACTCGAGTTCATGGACTGTTGACATGATGAGCTCGAGAGAAGAGGACAATAGTCTGTGATGATTGCTCGTGAGTGATGGTTTGAGCTTCTGGCAGTTAGAGGCAGTGAAGGTGGTCATGTTTTTCATGGTAGTTGACAGTAATAAAATGGAGCTTGAAGTTATGGCAATGATGAAAAGAGAAAAACAAACAGTTGGAGAGTTCACTGTCGAGTCTGGTGGAGTGTAATATGGCAGTTAATGACTCGAGAGAGATGAAAATGGAGTTGCCATTCATGATGCAGTGATTTGATGACTCGATAATTAATGGAGATGATTGATGGTGGCTATGGAGCTCTTGTAGATGTGTTGTTGGCAGTTAGTAAGTGAAGATGGAAATGTGGGTTGTCTGTGATCATTAGTTGATGAACTTGATAGAAGTCGCTCAAGTTTGACGGTGATGTTTCTGTGTCCGTTCACGTGATGCTGCTGCCACCATTTTGAGAGTAGAAGAAGGCAGTAAGATACAAAGAGGATGGAGTTAGCTGTGCTGTCTCGATCCTGTGTGATCGATGGAGGTGCAGCTAAGTTGTAATTCTTGGTGATAGATTGATGGTGATTGATCGAGTAGCTTCCATTAAAATACGAGATTGGCAGTGTTGTGCTGATGGGTTTCGAATCATAGTTTGAGTTTGAATGGGATACGACTAGAGAACAAGAGGATTCAATGAAAGTCAGGTGATGGTTTGAGCTTGAACCGTGTTGTACAAGGAAGGTGTTGGAAGAAGCCGGTGATGATTCCCCGACAAGTCAGGGAAACAAGAGTTTTAGGCGGATAAGGATCTTAACACTTGAGACACAATTCTGGCAGTACTTGCCGTGCAAGACTTGAAGTAACCGTGTTTTGCAAGAAATGAAGATGTACACGGAAAAGGTTTTCATGGTTGGCTATATATAGCCTGATACCTATATAGAGAATATTGGGATATAGAGACCCTCACACACGGACAACATACTACACAGAGAAAGATACGTACACAAGAGGAAAAGACTCTCGCGTAAAGAAGATACTATACAGAAGAGACGTACAGTCGATTTCTTCGACGATTATCGGTTAGTTTGTCCTATTTTATTAATTAATTTTTATGGTTTTTAAGAAAGCCATGTTGGGCTAATTCTCTTGTTAGGGCGAAAGGATGAACTTGTAGAGATGATTTTTATTTGTGTTTCGAAACTAGGGTTTTTAACTGTATGAACTAAATATTATTAATTTGTCTCTCTCTCAACGTTTTACCCTCTCGATGATTTTTCATGTTCTATGCCACGTATAGTTCATTGTTTGATTAGTAGAAGGACTCGTTGAAAAACCTCGTATTAAATCGTTTTATGAATATTCTTTGACTCTTTATGCCCCATATATTTAGTACTTCGAAATTCTACTTTAGGTTGAGAACAAACAATTCTTTTCGAAAATTCTTTCTTTAGTGCTTAATCAAAAATCTTCCGTGTATTAGTAGCTAGATTTGATATTGTACATGAGTAAAATTGAGACCCTATGTGATGAACACAATTAAACCCTGACCTACAACGGATTCCCGGAACCTTAACATTTTCCTCGTACTGTTTTCAAACTTTATTAAATAATTTTAATTCACTAGTAATTTAATTCTTTATAAAAATAAAACCTAAAAAAATATTTTAATCCATACTCCTCGTGGGAACGAACCGTATTTGCTCTTGTCTACATCTTTCGACATTGTGCGCTTGCGGTAAAACAAAGTCGGTTTTCCGACGCATCAAGTTTTTGGCGTCGCTGCCGGGGAGTTGTTTTTCAATTAGATTTTTTTTTTTAGATTTTTATTATTTTGTTCGATTTTACGCTTTTTGGTATTTATCTTCTGCTACAGGTTTTGGGAACGGAAACGAAAAGAAATTGAGCCAAAGATTTTGGTAATTAAAAGACTTGGAGTAAAGTTAAAGCTGAACGAACGTAGAAGAAGACAAATAGTTAATTTTTACTTTTTAGGATTTTTATTAGTTAATTTAATTTAGAAAACTGTATTAGGAAATTTTTGATTATTTTTATAATTTTCTTTTAGTTTTGGACATTACGGACATTATTATTATTTTTTTAAACCCTAGGGAAGGGTAGTATTAAATATAAACTGCACAGGGAAGGACGACAATTATGATATTGTCTCGGCCCCTTGGGTCCGTACACTGACACAGGAGTCAGTGGCCTGAGTCGACTTCAGCGGTTCATCCCTCGTCTGCTACGGGAGGTAAGATTTGATCAACCCACGATAACATAACAATTACAGGAAAATTATTCCATTATATTATATCTCCATCCCTTACTTAAGATCCGAAAATTGCTCAAAAGATGGATATCCAAAAAGTCTATAACAACTTAGACTGGGGCTTCATCAAAGCAACCGTCACCAAACTAGGTTTTCCGACAACCTTTGTGGACTACATATTGATCTATGTCACAAGAGTTCATTACATACTCAATCAACATCAATGATACTCCAAACTGATAGATTACTCCGACAAGAGGTATAAGACAGGGGGATCCATTATCTTCTTATATTTTCATAATATATGCGGAAATTTTATCCACAAATTTGGGAAATCTGGAAAACCAAAAAGGTATAAAAGGGTTGCGCATATCCAAAAAAGCACCGCCCATTTTGCGCCTAATGTATGCAGATGACCTACTCATCACGTTTGAGGCATCTGCAGAAAGTAGCAACAACCTCAAGAATTTGCTTAAGTCATACATCTCTCGCCAGGCCAGGTTATTAATGCTTCCAAATATACGATTATTCATCATCCGGGATTCGACCAACAGGTGATGGACATTATACATCAATTATTTGGCATGCCAACCACCTTAAACCCCTACTTACCTAGGATTTCAATTCAATCAAGGAATACCATCTCGACACACCTTCAAATCTCTTCTTCAAGTACTAGCGAGGAAAGCCAAAGGCTGGATGACAAAATTCCTAACACTTGCTTGAAGGTTAGTCCTCATTAAAACTTCTCTAATACCCAACTCTAACCATCTTATGCGAACACAACTTCAGCCCACCTATGCACACAACCAAATGGAATTTCTTCTGAGGACATGACTCCTCGGTGAAAAAACTTCATCCGTTAGGTTGGGATAAATTAACAAAATCAATTTTAGAAGGAGGGTTTGTCATAAGAAGAAGTAACATACACAATAAAGCGCTACTCATGAAAAGAGTTTTGAGTTTAATCCATATGGGCCACCCTATGTTATGAGAAATATCTCAAGCAACAACCAGTTTTTCAAAGCTTCCCTACCAACCCCTCTTCATCCAGTGCACAATGGAACAATTGGCATCCCTACTACCTACCTTACAAAACCTCATTTTTCACCATATTGGATATGGATTAACAATCCCTATTTAGGCTAACTGGATTCCACATTTGAACCTCAACCCAACACAATGCTACCTTATCCAAACAATAGCAGATACCATAGATCCTTTAAACCATAATTGGAGACATGATAAACTACACATCCTACCACCAATTGCATCCCAAAAAATCATAAAAATCCACCTTCCCCACGACAGCCCCCAGGATAGGATTTTCTGTCCGCATTGAAAAACTGGAAAATACACTACTTCATCTGGATACAAATGCCTAACTCAAGAAATTATTCAAACCAATCAGAACCCACTCCCAGTCACCAAAATCATGTGGACCCTACCATATCCACCAAAAATTCATCTTTTCTTATGGAAAGCAATCAATGAAGGTCTACCGACCTTTTCTATCCTAAATTGCATCCAACTCACCAATTCCATTCTATGCCGGGCCCCCAATGCAACAATGAACCAGAATTGGTAGACCACTTTCTCCTATATTGCCAACATCAATTTCGGCTTGGAACACCCTATTAGCTTGACTAATGAACAACCAAAATTCCATCAATACCCTTCCAAATGTTAGAACATCCCAAACAACCATCGAACAATTCTTACAACAATAACTCCCTCCCTCAAACATTTCCTCCTTTTGCTTTCTCTTATGGTCCTTATGGATATCCAGAAATGAGTTCATTTTTTGTCACAAGCAAACAACTTCGGAAGATATTCTATTAGGAGCAGTAAAACATCAACATGAATATTCCTGGGCAAAAGAGATTCTACCTCCTGTATTACCTGGAGATATACCAACCACTATCTCATCAACAGCTACAAGAAGAACAACACCATTTTAGTCGGTTGGATCAGTCTTGATTTTGATTGGATTAAGATAAACACATATGGAGCTGCCAGAGGCCACTCAGGATTGACAGAAGCGGGATTCGTCTGCAGGAACTTGGAGACAAGAATAGTACTGGCGCAGACGCAACCGCTAGAAATCACAACTGCCTTATCAGCTGAAACCTGGGCCATGTTACTGGCCTCTAGAACTGCGACGGAAAAACAATGGCCAAAAATCATTTTCGAGACACTCAGAAAACCTGTTAAGATTCATAACCTCTCCCTCGACACCTGATATGTTTTAGAAAAATGGTAAATAAGATTCGATACTCAGACTTGTGAATATTTAATTTTTAGACCTAATTTTTAATTACTAAAAATAAAGAAGATTAAATTAAAATTGATTTTAGATTCTGGAAAGAACTGAGACTAAGAATTCCACCATTAGCCAATTTTTCAAGTGATTTAGTATTGATAATTATCTTGCAACTCATACATTCAATTGATTCTAAATATTGCCAAAGTTAGATTTTTAAAATAATAGTTGTAATCAAAAGTATGAGACATCAATAAACATAAACTAAGCATGATCCATCAAAAGAAAACATAACTAATTGATAAATATCATTATTTCAAATTCAATTCAAAGCAAATAATCATAAAAGAATTGCAAAAATTAATTAGATAGAAATATACCACTTTGTTATTGGAAAAATGGTTTCCTCCGTCGCCTCAACAATGGGGTCTAGATCCTCATGTTGTAAACACTCTAAAAATGTGTATTCATGGCTCAAAAATTGTTTACAAAGATGAAAATAGTGAAAATTGTGTAAACAAAGAGTTTGCAACGGTGTAATGGCATTGCAGACAACTGTTTTCACTGTTACAGAAGAGAAAGTGTTTACGCCGAAGATAAACGTTGATGTTGTGAAGATATCCGTTGGATATGGGTTGAAAGAAATCGTGACAGAATGGTTGAAGAAACCGTTGCCTTATCTCTTTTATTCGTCTTCTTCAGCAGCAACATCAAAATTGTTCTCGAAGTGATTCTTCTTCGCTCTGTTTAGCTTCCTGAGCTCGAACCAACCTTCCTCACCCCTTTTGTGACTCAAATAACCCCTTTTTATACCCAAAAGTATCAAGAAATCTCTAAGAGAAATCTTCCCTGGATTTTCCGGTCGAGCCTCCCCCTCCATTTTTCTTCCTTCTCTTCACTATTTCTAGGTCTAGTACACCCTAATCAATCCTTTTAAGTCGATAAAGACCCTAAACACAATACCAAAACCAACTCTAATTCGTGATAATCCGAATCATAGAAGAAAAATATTTCCGGCAGTAAAACATGAGTTTCACCCATTTTTTCCGGCGAGAATCACTCCTTTTTGACGTGTTTAAGCCAACTTTGATTGTTTCTTCACTTTGGGATATCGTACAACATCTTAAATCCCATAAAACTCGGTTTCAATTAATTCAGATAAACTCTTTACGTAAAAAAAACATTTCCGCCTTTTTTATTTTATAACGAAGGGGCAGGGGTGGCCCCATCCAACAATGGGGTGCTTTTTATCAATGTCCCCTCGTTATTAGTAGTTTCTTAAAAAAAGAAAATCATTTTTTGTTAAAATATATCTACTTCTGGTTGTATTCTGTTTTTTTTTTCTATTCACAGAACCATTCAAAAAAAATTCTGCGAATGAAGCCTTGTTTTATCTGAATGCTAATTTCCTTTTATGAAGCCTTGCTTCAAAAGCATATTCAAATCAATCGTATTTGAAATTTTAGTATGAATTTCATTCACCAAGGTGAGTAGTGTTTTGAGCATATTCTATGTGTTTCCAAAATAACATAATTCTTTTGGATTTTTTCACAGTGTAATGCCATACTGGATTATTTTTTTTAGTTTTTTTGACATTAGAACTTATCCCCCGGTACGAAATACTATACTGGAAAAAAAAACCATACTCTCTCTGTCTTTATTATTCCTTTATTCTATTTTCTTTAGTCTTAAAATAGTTGTCAGTTCTATTTATGGTGATATTTTTTCATTAAACTATCAAATATACCCTTTTTTTTATAATTATAAGATCATTTTTAATATAACCCAATCTAAAATATTAAACTTATATTTTTTTCGTTTATCGTTTAGTCCAGTCTTAATTTAGGTTTATTCTGTAAATAAAAAAGGAGTTTTTATGTCTCGTTACCGAGGGCCTCGTTTCAAAAAAATACGCAAATCAATTTAATATCTTCCTATTTATCTTTATTCCCTTTGAAAAAATAAATATTTATAACTACAAATGTTAAATTCTTTAAAGATAACAGTAAAAATATCTAAAAAATATTTGTTTTTATCTTCTTTTAAACATTTCCAATAATAATGAAATTACCAAATATATATTTTTCTTATAGACTACACTTTATTTTTATTTTTAGTAATAATATAGTATTTAATAGTGGTAGATTTGGATATTCCTCCGGTCTCCTTAATATTTTGACTTTGTCAAAGCGGACTAACAAAAAATGACGGAAGGAGTAGTTATTTTGACATTTTTAGTTGCGTGTTTTATAATGTAGATATGCTATACTGCACAAAATTAACTATTTTCGACATTTTTTAGAATTTTTCCTAGTGCAAATATGCTATATCGAAATAAGTTGTTTCTTGTTTTTTATATGCAGGTATCATTGTTTTGATTTGCAGAGGCAGACTAGCACCTGCCAAAGATAGCATGTAAAAGGCAGCGAAGACATGGAAGATGACTAGAAAACCAATTAGGTGCTCTAAATGTGGTGTTAAAGGTCACCGTATTTGTGGATCATAATGTACCTTTAGTTTACAGATGCTTTTCAGTTTCTTTTTACAATTTTTTTTTTGTTTCTTTGAGCGCGAGCATTCTATACTTTTTTTTGTATCAATACTCTTTTTTGGTATTAGTGTAGATATCATACGTTGTTTTCTTTAAGCTCAAAAAATTATGAGGATCACTTGAATTTGAACCATCATCAACATTAGTCGGACAAATGAAACATATATTTTTGATTACTTAATATATGTAGAACAAATGTAAATTTTATTTTTAATTAATGAAAACTACTGAGTTTTAAAAGTCAAATACATTCAACTAAAACTTTTATATCTACGAGTTCATGGTGATATAGGCGGTGAAGATGGAGCATCTAAAAAATTAGGGTTAAATTGGTTCAACGGCCTTAAGAATGTGGAAACAAATTCTGTCTTTTTTTATTTGATATTTTTTTCCATTTTATCCTAGCTGCAAAATAAATAGTTTAAAGAAAAAAAATAAAAAAATAAATATTTAAATTCAAAATTTTGAGTTGTTTTTACCACACCAGCCTTCGTTTCACCATTCTTTCTGCATTTATAACCTTCATAGATTAAAGCAACATAAAAGATCACTTATTTGTTGATTTGGATATAACGACTATTCAAACTACAATAATCACGGTTATTGGGGTTTCCGGTGTCTGCGCAAAAATTTCATGAATGTTGTCCCAAAAATTACCGTGGATAGGCTGTCACATTTGTAATATAATACAAAATTACTACAAATAGAATCACATTCTTCTATAGTATACTTAATGAGTCGACATCTTGGTCGGAATAAGGTTGAGATGATGAAGCCATATTTCAAGATAAGGTTGTGAAAATAGAAGAGAAAATATAAGAGATATGTTTTAGATAGCGGTGTAAGTAAGACGTGAGTTGAATTGAGTTTAGAAGAAGGTGTATGTAACATATTCAATAATGCCCGTTATATGATATAGTCGTTGAGCGACAACGAAACTGCCACACGACTCCAACATTGCCGCTCAGCGACAATTAGGGCTGCACATCGGGTCGGGTGGGTCGGGTTTGGCCCCACCCGCACCCGACCCGCCAGTTGGAGGATGACTGAAGTATTCACCCGTATCCAACCCGCCGTATGACGGGTCGGGTCGGGTCGGTTCTGACCCACCCTTTCGGTGGGTCGGGTGCGGGCGGGTGCGCCCAACTTTGCTCTTTTCTTCTTTCATTACCCGAAAATCACCATCGATCCATCTTTCATTACACTATCACTACTTGATTTCTCTCCTCAACCACAAAACCATTTTCCATTTGAGTTCTCATTCAATCGAACCCAATTTCGTCTTTTCCAACAGATCCATCGTCTATTTCCTCCAAGAACATCATCAAAAACCCTTGTTCATCTTCTCTTAATCACTAAGTTCTAGCAACTCAGACCCATTATCAGTAGCAACAACACAATCCCATCGATTCACCTATTCTTCTCGGCCATGAACTGCAGCTCCAAAAACCTTTCCCTGAGTTTCAAAGCTTCTCAAGTTCGAGCTCAATCACAGATCCATTTTCCATTTGAGTTCTTATTCAATCGAACCCAAATTTCGTCTTTTCCAACAGATCCATCGTCTAAATCTTCAGTTCTCAAAACCCTACTCCATACCCATTTCAATCTTAGATTCACTCACAATCATATAAATTTAGCAATTTAAGTAATTAAATTCAAATTACCACATTGAAAATAGTTTAGAAGCTTACCCAAGTATCAGCATAACCTGAATTGTTCCTTCACCAATCAATTTCATCAAACCCTAAATTCAGATTATATAAATTGGGGAAGAACAGAAACCTAGCTTTTGGATTCTTCATTAAATTAGCTCCATAAATTTAATTCAACCACAACCCCTTTCTTCTTCATCCATCAATAACATAATATCCTTATCAATTGCATGTAAACTTAAATTTAATTCTCAAAACCCTAATTTCGATTCATCTCAGAAAACCCTAAATCTTCAGTTCTCAATCGAAACAATTGCATAACATCACTTAGAAAATAATCTATTTCATTCTTCATCCCTTGGCAGTTCGATACCCATTTTAATTTCATCTAAACTCGAGATCAAATCCAAAACCCTAATTCATCTATTTTCTTCTTCTCCTTCTAAATCTTAAACAATTTCATCACCAACATCTAAATTCATCGATTCATCTATTAACTTAGATTCTTATGAATCATTGACACACAAGAATAGAACTGATTTCTCATGAACTGGGATCGACAGGGAGAAATGGGGGAAGAACAAGAGAGAGAAAGGGAAAAAGAGAAGAAGAGAAAAATTTTAATTGTACAAAAGTAGCAGAGAAAAATTGGGAGAGACGGAGATGAAGAAGAAATGTTGAAGGGTTAGTGGTTTACCTTCCTAAAGGAAAGGAAATTGGCGGGTTGCACGGATGGGTCGGGTGAGAGAAGGTGTCACCCGCACCCGACCCGCCAGAAGGCGGGTAAAGGAAATTGTTATCCGCACCCAACCCGTTTATCGACGGGTCGGGTGTGGGTCGGGTCAAATTGGCGGATACGGGTCGGGTGGCGGGTGTCGGGTCTGGGTCGGGTTTGTGCAGTCCTATCGACAATACCTAAATAAAATTATAGTGGCGAAGATTTTTTAATTTTTTCATCTCATAGGATTTACCCTAACTAATTAAAGTACTCAAGAATTAGATGGTAAAAGATCAATAATTAAAAGAAAATAAAAGAGGAAGAGGTGATTAAAGAGATAACTGATTGTAAAATTAAATAAAGATGTGGTAGTTGGATCGTAGAAACAGAGGGAGTAGTATTTTATGATATATATGGAAAATTATTTAGGTGATAAATAAGATAATTAGGTTTGAGAATTAACGGGGTGGGAAATAGAAAAAATGTGATGGTAAACAGGAAAACCTTTATACATCCATCTAGCTTCTTGTTTTGGACTGGATTTGGACTGATACTCTGGCCTACATAAGTGTTTTGGTTAAATTGAGAGCAATGTACTCAATTATTCTCTCTTATTACATCATTTCTTTCTCTTTTTTCCCTATGTCTCCAGCACTATCTTCTCTTCATCAGACTTCAGTTCACATGGCTTCCAAGAACTCCATTGTCTTAGCATGGTTTGTGAAACCCTAAATCCTAATCTTTTTTCTTTCACTTAATGAGTTGCTATTATAGTATTTTAGTGACTTGGTTCATAATCATATTATCTTGTTTTCAGGGGTGCAGGAGAAGATGGACAGTTAGGTATTGGAGAGAATGAAGAAAAAGAATGGGTTTGCTCTATCAGAGCTTTTCAATCCGAGAAAGTTTCTTCTGTTGTTGGTGGAAGTAGAAACTCACTTGCTATATGTGAAGATGGAAAGGTTTGGTTTTAACTTTTTGATTGTTGGTTATGATTCTTTAATTTGATACTTCTAAAGTAACAATGGATTTTCTTATATTAATGGTGGTATTTTCTTGATTGGGTAATTAGTTGTTCACATGGGGGTGGAATCAAAGAGGAACCTTAGGCCCACCAGAAACCAAAACTGAAAATACTCCTACCCAGGTTAAAGCTCTTGCAAATGTAAAGATTGTTCAGGTAATATAAAATTCTTATGTTTCTATTTGATTCAAAACTTTAGTTACATTCGTGTGAAATTTATATGGGGTTTTCTCAATTTCAGGCAGCAATTGGTGGATGGCATTGTTTGGCTGTTGATGATCAAGGCCGAGCTTATGCTTGGGGTACTTAACTGTTATTCTAAATTCAGTGTTTTCTACTAAATTTTTTTTATACTGATGAGAGAAGTGAGTGATGCAGGTGGAAACGAGTATGGTCAATGCGGTGAAGAGCCTGAGAAAAAAGATGATAGTGGTAGGGCTTTAAGAAGGGATATCGTAATTCCTCAACGACGTGCTCCAAAGCTTAAAGTTCGCCAGGTGATCCACTTATCAGAATGACTCACTCTTTCTTGTGTTTGAATTGGTTGTGGCTATGTTATCGATTAACTGGTGCAGCTAGAATTCTAGGATTATTTCTTTAGCAAAATGAATTCTAGCATGAATGCTTATGACCATTAACAAAATATCTTCTTCTAAAACTTTGCTGCTTTACACCCAACGGCTCATTCTTTGCTTCTCCATTTGGTCTCTTATTAATGTTTAACAAAGCTTAACTGCTCTTGTTTTAGGTTGCTGCTGGTGGTACTCACTCTGTTGTGCTTACACAAGAAGGCCACGTGTGGACATGGGGCCAGCCATGACCTCCTGGAGATATGTTCTTATTTTCACTTGTTTATCTGTATAATCCTGTTCAGCCTTCCAGTTTTGTTCTAAGCAGTGTTTGTTAGGTTATGCTTATGTATGAGATTTCTTTTCACGGTAAACAGATTTCCACTCCAGTTAGAGTACAAGGTCTTGAAAAGGTGAGGCTTATCGCAGTTGGCGCATTCCATAATTTGGCACTCCTGGAAGAAGGCATGCTATGGGCATGGGGTAACAATGAGTATGGACAACTGGGGACTGGCGATACACAACCAAGATCGCAACCTATTTTCCTGTTCAAGGGCTTTCTGATCTCACCTTGGTTTGCATTCTAAACATTAATCTCATTGTTCGTTTTTATTTATTTTATTGCGTAATAATCCCAGGTCATGCAGTTTATTTGTGGAACAAAGAGTACTGAATAATTGTTTTCTTGTCATTAGCTTATTTCTTCATACTGAATGTGTTATTTTTGGAAAGGTCTTCTTGTCATTAGCTTATTTCTTCATATTATATAGCACTGCCTTAAAAAAGGAAAAAAAAAGGCTTAATAGAACAAAAAAAAAAAAAATCCACAAAATCCAAAGATTGTGATTTTTTGCCACTAATCTTCAAATCTAAATGAGGTATAATATTCACCTAAATGGTCATGTGAGAAAGTTTCACTGGAGGGTTGTAGTAATTGATGAAGTGTTATGCAAGTATGGTATGTGTGATAATGTAGAATGTAAATTAAGAATATGGGAGCAGAACAACATCTGAGGTTTTCTGTTTCTTCAAACACTGTGGTATGTATTGAAAACTTGAGATCCATTTCTTGAAATGTCCCAGTTTCTCAACCAAGCAAAATGACGAGTCAAGTATGATTTTAAACCTTGCTTAGGACATGGACCATCTAAGCACCATGTCTTCAAAGATTGACCAAAGAACTCATTGGAAATATCTTCTGACAATCGAGTCAATATCAGTTAATCTTGTAATCTTCACTGTTGTTCTGTTTATGTGAGTGCAACATATAATGCGTGTTTCATTATATTATAATACTAGGTGTAACCCGTGGCAGACGGCAAGGCCGCACTGCCCTGCCTTCGGCAGAGATTATCGATGCACTTGTCTCTTGTGCCTTCAGCACAATCAATACACAATGTTCCATCAGTATTTGAGGGCTATTATAATTTATCTACTTTCTATTCAATAATGGTTGCTTATAGAGTTAGCTAATGATTTCATTTTCCTTGGAACTTGGTAGCATATAATGCGACCCATTTTAACATTAATTCAAATTTGGATGAATTAAGCCCCTTAAATCTTCACAACCCAAATATAATTGAGCCGTTTATGGCATACACATTTTTCAAGTTGCGGCCCATCCTGATTTATGATATAGATTACTATGATACGAGTAAGTGTTAACGTGTCAGATTGTCTAGTTTCGTCCACCAAGATTCAGTCTGTAATGAAATCTACAGGTTGATATTGCGGCTGGTGGATGGCATTCTACGTCATTGACAGCTGAAGGGGAGGTATGCATTTGTATATTTTTGATTTAGGTGTGCGTTCTGGTTAATGTTAAGGAGCATTGTTGTTACTTGTCGCTATACATAGCATTAATCTACTTTTTCTGGTTGGGTAATTGAAGTGTTTGTTTGATCTTCTAATTTGCATAAATAATGCTGTTTTTGACTTAGAAAATTATTGAACATAATCCTTGCAAGAAATTAATGAATATCAAAATATCGTGCTTTGTCAAATGTGAAGCACAGCATTCACCATCAATGTTTTAAGTTTTCCAGTTTTGTAATTTGGGCTGAATAGGACTAATATGCATCCGCAATGGCTTACGCTACATTTCTGTTTGCTTAATGTGCATTTGCATGCAAAAATAAGGACACTTGCATTAATTTTCATACGTGTTTCGTACAGAGTGGGGCTTGCTCGTTGCCTGTTTCCAAGAGGAAAGTTGTACCTGAATATGTAGTTGGTGATCTAATAATTTGTCTGATGTGTTATTTCCTTGTAGGTGTATGGTTGGGGAAGAGGAGAACACGGTAGGCTTGGGTTCGGAGATGACAAGAGCAGTAAAATGGTGCCTCAGAGGGTTCAGCTTCTTGTCGGAGAGCACGTAATCCAGGTGCTTCCAAGTTCAAAATAATAAAATAGATCTCATATGAATTATCCCTCCATTAGCTTAAGCTCCTTACATTTATTCCTAATAAATCATGTATTGGTTTCTGCGTTTTTAACTATATTATGTATCTTTCCAGGTTTCCTGTGGCGGCACCCACTCTGTTGCATTAACTCGCGAGGGACGAATGTTCACGGTATGTAACCTACACAAAAGTTGAGTGCCCTATTTTTTTTTACTGCTCTTGGGACCTCCATGTCACTTATGAGATGGAAACAGAAAATAGATGTAGAAACCACCTGTAAGTAAATAGAAACCTGGCAAAAAGCTATTAGGTGCTATGAACAACCTATACCATAATACTTAGATACAGATTTCTGATAATTGACTGAGACATCGCGGTTGTTTCTTCTTGAGGGTTCTTTTCTTCCTCTTTATTATTTTTGTTTGTTGAATTGATTATGTTATATTTTTATTAAGCTAAATTGCGGAGTTAATTGTAGTTTTTAAGACACTGACCTGATCGTTATCCACAGTTTGGGTGTGGAGACCATGGACGTCTTGGGTACGGGAGGAAAGTGACTACAGGTCATCCTATGGAAGTTCCCGTAAACCTTCCAAAGTCAAAGGATGTACTAAGTGGCAGTGATGATGATGATACTGTAGGCCAAAGATGGTATGCTAAGTTTGTTGCTTGTGGTGGACGCCATACTCTAGCAATAGCTGTGCTGCATCCTGATGAAGAACTAGCAGAAGAAGAAGATTAAAAGGTTGCCATAGATTTTGATACTTGTGTCGAGCCCAGGTTGTTGGGAATACAAACTTTATAATGTTAGAGATGCATCAACTATAATAACTACAGCTAAGAACAACTTTTTGTACTGTAATGCTCCCAATAATTTAAAAATATTTAATGGTTAAAAATAAATGATATATTAATTACACTGCTTTCTGAGGCAATCTAGACAGGGATCACTGTTTCTTGCAGATGGATATCGAAACGGTTATCTAATACTATATTTCGTGCGCTCCTGTGTTGTAAGCGTTGGTGTAATGCCTCTGACATCTGGTTGAAGAATTCTGGATCCCATCTTTGGATCAGGGAGGGATCTTCGGCAAAGCAGATATATATAGATGTAACAGCACTCTCTACAACTGCCATTGCCAGTCCCACCTGCAAATCAAAGCTTTTCACTTGTAAATAGGTAAAGCATTGCTGTTTCTAACTTCAGTAAGGGTAATTCAGCTTCATGATAATTTATTTGGCAAGTTGGCTCACGTTTTACAGAAGAAATAGGATTTATATCCGTGACATCCATTTACTGAAGCAATTTTGGACTCACAAGCAGGGAAACAGCAATCCATAATCAGAGAGACAAAGGAAACAACTGCTTACTGTTAGAGTAGAGATATCTTAAATGCTATCATTACCCTGGGTTCTAGGTTTGCGAGGAAAGTGTAACCCGAAGCCAGTCTCCCTTTGACAAAAGTCGGAAACATGAAACCCACAAAATAGCCCCAGAAATTCTCTTGTTATGGTCTCAATTCCCAGCATTTAATAATAATCCTATAAACTAAACCAGTGAGAGAACAATGTTCGACAAACACCACAACTCCAGCCAAGATTTACTTAGATGGTTTACATAAATCTCAAATCCAAATATCTCAGGCAGATCATGTTTAACTTCTTTGCTATAAGCATGAACTAAGAAGTTCACTATATAGGTAAAGTTGTGGGGAGAAGAAAACCCAGCATAAAAGAAGAGAGAAATATTCGAGAATGGCGCTTACCAAGATGAAACCCATTAGCATAGCAGTACACCCTACCATAAACATTCTATCACTAGTTTTATGCCATGTCCAAATTCCTGCGCAGGTTCCAGTAATTAGCCCACCCAAGATGCTTCCCATAAATAGAACTGCACCTGAACAGTCGTATGCAATAAGCGCTTCAACACCAGTTGATTGGAAAAGCTCCCACGCATCCCTCGCTGAAGAATTAAAGTTTTTACCGTGAACTGCTATCTGTATTATGAAAATAATGTTTCAAAGTTTAGTCTATGATACTGAGTCCTATCCATATAACTTTCAACAACGGAGGAAGAATTGAGACTCCGGAAATCTTCAAAACAACTAAAAATGGACAGAACATTTTCCTGGATCAGTGAGACATAGTGCTGTTAAATAAGCTCTAAGAGCTAGGATTCTATTAACATTTTCTCAAGTCTCCTATCAAGGTCCATCTCTGTGTTGTTTCCCACTCATTATACAAAATATATACAAAAACTATCCCTAGTATTTTTCCAACAAATAAAGCAAATTAAATACTTTGTTATTCTCTGATTGGTTTAACTAGGTGGTCTTCCAATTCTACAAATTTTGGGCTAAGGATGCCATTCCTACCATGTGTACCAATTGATGGTAATCTGACACAACAAGGAATATATAACAATGCATTTCAGTGACACAGTAACCCAATGATTTCAGTCCTAAACAAGATTCATTACGACTCATCTGGTGATAATGCATTTGATTTCTTATTCCCCCATATTACTGGAATAAATTAAGAATTCCACCTTTTTCAATCTTCATGCTAAATCGATTATACTAACATCTCGTTTGATTGGAAGAATTGGAATCCTAGGAACTCAATTATGGGGTAATCCAATTCTTGGAATTGAATTCAAATCCAAAACAAATAACGTTTGGTTGAGGTAATTCAATTACTTTTGTTTTTACCTCGGAATCCAATTCCATTGCATTATTGGACTAGTGCAATAGAAATCTATTATTTTGGAGGGAATTGGATTCCTAGGAATCAAAAATCTTAATTACACAAAGTTGATTTGTCTTGTTTGGTTCAAGTAATTGGGCACATTTCCTGGAATTGGATTACCTAGCCTTCAATTCCTTGAACCAAACATGCTATAAGTGTGACAAAGTAAACACTAGAAGAAATAATCTACCTGGACGTATGCATACTTGTTGAAAAATCGAACAAGTGTCTCTACAATATGAAACAGAAAATCAACACAGCATAGCAAACACTCGTTGTTACCAATCTTGGATCGAATCCCCCTGATCTGCAAAATGTGACGATACTTTGAGAATATTTCAAATTACAAATGGACCAAAAGTAGCCAAGTAGAAACTAATCTTATTGTTGACGTAATAAAAAATATTTTCGTCCCAGCAGTTTAATCACAGGTATCATAATGTATGTACCTCCCATCGCAATGTCCTGATAGCAGCCGTAAAGAGCGATCCATAGCAGATGCTGCCAAATGATGTTGTCACCGCATACCTTAGAGATTTCACCAATGGTTTGGGAGGCATTGTTGCTGCTTCTCGACCACCATGTATTAGAACAAGAAACACCATTCCAGATACTATTACATGTACCGTATTACATAGGACAGCGCCAGTCCAGAATAAACTCACCGAAAGCACCTGCACATATGAATCAGAGCGTATATGGATAAATTGCCCTGTTCTTATTATCCCTATAATAGACAAAATAAGAGCATAACTTGCCAGCTCACCAGAAGTAGCCACCAGCGTCCACCGTCACCAATACTTGTAGCAACAACACCAGCAGCACCAAATGACCATATTACCATCCATAAAAGCATGACCATCATAAATACACCAGTTAATGTCAAAACTTCAGGAAGGCTCCAAACCATTTTCACAGCCTTTCGCAGCACCAGCATAGTAAAAGGAAGTCTACGGGAAAGAGCATAGAGTCAGGAAGGATTTATATAAGACTACTCCGGTCTTTACATAGCAACAGGGAGACAGAGCTCCTCGTTGTAAACATCTGAATATTTCTCAAGTTATATCATCAGGAGAAGAAAATCTTTGGATGATCAAACATGTGATAATTATCTTTAGATTTATACACTTATACTTGTCACGTTTTTGAGAGCTTTATTCTAAATTTGGTTAAAGTCCTACCATGAGAATCTAACAGAGAAACAAAAATGAACCATTCCGTTGGTTAACATTACACAAGCATTTGTGTGGCAGTGATCACCGAATAGTCCTACTCTATCTATAAAATGGCTAATTCGACAGTCTAAGAGGAGTAAAAGTTCACAATAAGTACCAATAGATAACATCGATCTATCACAGTTTAGCTTCCACTGCTGTATGTAGCACTTAAACCCCTAAGAGGAGCAAAAGTTCATATAGCATTTTGAGTACAAATGCATCAACGATAAGGATGAGAAATGAAAATCATCTTTATAGAAGAAAAATATAGTCTACATCTAACTAAGATAATTCACTACCTTCTCCTGTATATATATAGATAGATCCGGGAACAGGATTTTATTTTTTTTATCATTTTTCCCAATCACAATACTCATATTAACATGTCAAATTAACCTTAATAAAGAAATCAAACCAAAAAAAAGAAGAAATAATTTAGTACCTGTCGATAACTGAAATTACATATAGAAATTGGAGAGAAGCAGCAATTGCGAATGCAATACCCCAAAAGATCTGTCCTCCCCAAAAACAGAAGATGCTTATAACAGCAAGATAAGTAGTCAAAATATGTACAGAAACTTTCATCATTTGATGTGCTTTAGAGCCAAGTAATAGTAACCAAATCCATCCAAGAACAGTCCCAATAGCACCAGCAACAGCATAAAATGGCCAATAAGTTTCAGTTAGATGTGATTGGTTCTCAAAAAATCTGTAAGTATATTGATCAATCTTAAGTCTATCTGCTCTTTGAAACCTATTAATTCCAAGTACTGCCAGTACAAACCCTAATCCTATCAAGTGTATTGTAAAAATTCCCGACCAGAAAACATCTCTCCAACCTCTTGTAGGTTCAGTATCCAATCCAGGTGAAGTTGATTGACTAACATTATTAATTCTTCTTACACCATCCTAAAATTGAATGCAGAAATCCTAAAGTTAACATCTTTAGTGAAAAATCCCAGAATAGAATTTGTAAGAGAAATCAATGTAAATATCAGATAACAAGTAAATATATACTGTATTTGTTATTTACCTGTTGAGTGGTGGAGTCGATTTCAGAGGAAGAAGAACCCTGAAAGTCAGTCATGATAAAGTGTAAAAATGGCCTAGTTTGAAAGAGAGAGACATTTCCCCATAAATCTTTGTTGGTTTTTTGTTTTTGGAAAAATTGAAAGATCAGAGAAAGTTTAAGTCCAACACAGATGACGCAATGACAGTATAAAATATGGTTGTCTTTTCTTTTACTACCATTTTTTTATCTTGAATAGAAATTTTGGAAGAAGAAGGTTTTGATTTAACGGTCAATGGTAATGGAGATACAAAGAGGCCGCTTTACATGTGATGAGTGAGCAAGTCGGGTCCCATCCCATGACACGAAAGTGCGTTTGATAATGTCTAGTTGAAAACTTCGAATGTTGCACTACTTCGTGGAAATCAATCTAATCTTTAACCAGTATTTAAACAGTGCTACGTACAAAGGAACTATAAAAATTAGTTCTATCTGATGAGTGGAACTTCATCCTGCACCCGTTTTAAAAGGGATCTTAATTAATAATTACGTCGCACAATAAAGATGCTAATTATCATTTAATAAATTATCTAAAGTTTTGGAGATTAAGAAATAGTTTAAAAAAATTATACCAACCTTTGAATCAACAAGTAGTTTATGACATTGTCAACATCAATACTATTGGTAGTTAAATGAAAATCACAGTCGATATATAGTTGTATATCAATCTTTGAAATTAGAGACATTAAAAAAAAGATGATATCAATATAAAATAGATTGCCAACTCTAACTAGTGCAAATCATATCAAATGCTTCCCGTCGAAGTGATGTAATTAAGGAAATTCACTGATATATTTTTCTTTAAAATTTATATAATTGTATTAATCAAGCAGCCAACTCAATTTCTCTTACAGGCTCCAACTTCTTATAGTTAAATGAAAATCACACTCGTTATATAGATATCGAAATTAAAGACATTAAAAGAAACACAATATTAATATAAAATAGATTTCCAACTCTAAATAGTGCAACACATAGTGCTTTCCATCAAAGAAGATGTAACCAAGAAAATACACTGACATATCTCTTTTTTTTAATTATATACTTGTGTTAAGAATCAAGCGTCCAACTCAATTGTTCTCCCAGGCTCCAACTTCTTGTAGTTCAAATGAAAAATCACACTCAATATATAGTTGTATCGATATCTGACATTAAAAACATTAAAATTTGATACAACAAGTGTTACGAACTAAAATTTGTAATGTGAGAAAAAGAATTTTGCAGAGATTGTGTTTGTCAATTTATTTGAGTAAGTCCGATGATTTCCATATAGTTTCAACTAATAATCAAACACCCTCATAAATTGAAAAATTAATAAAATATCAAAATGATTAAGAACCCATCAATATAAATAGAATAGGGTTAGAGGAAGACTGACCAAGATGCATACTTTCTTGATTTAAAAAAATAATACGATACGGAATCTCTGCACGGTTTAGTTATGTAAGGGTGAGTACATATAGGGTCGAACCGGTCAAGTACCATCTCAGTCCTAAATGCCGGTAATGGAATGTCTGGTCTACTTTTAGTAAATTATCTCCTAAAACATTAACATATGCATAACAAAGCAAAACAATGAGATGATTCAGTAGATAATACTCTGCAATTTGTACTGACCATGAATGTGATGTTCTTGGCAATGAAGTAAGGTGCATTGACATCAAATGTTGCCGAACCATAAGTACCCAATGGGCGACCATCAGAACATTTGTATCTGCCGTATCATCCCATTGGATAATTGTTTCAGCTGCATTCTCACCTTATATGCTAACAAAAGCTTTGGTTATCGGAACTACCACTTTCTCTCTCCACTTTGTTAACCATGTTTGGATCAAAATTCACTAAAATAACTTATAATAGAATCCACTAAACAATAAATTAGCATTACCAATCTTAGAAAATGATATATATGGACAATATATCACATCGAAAGGAGCATTGTTATTGAAGCCTGATATAGGGGCTCCCACATCAATAGAGGGGCTCCTAGTTGAGCCAAGGTGACCTAATTTTTACGATAAGGGATGTCCTAGGGGGTAAAGTTAAATGTCCACTTTACCCTTATACTAATTAAAACCTAAACTCTTTTAATTTCTCCCATAATTTTTCAAAACTTTTTAAAACTAAATTAAAGAAAAACCCAACCGTAATCCATCACAATTCATCGCCGATTCGCAAATTTATCGTCGATTAAAATCAACACAACAATTCTAGATGAAAAAGCATACTAAAGGCATTCAAGGTAGTAGTGATGGCAATGAACACTTTTCCTTTCAAACTAATCAAGAGATTCAACAAGAAATCGATAGTGAAAAGCAAAATCAAGCACAGAAAAATCCAATAATGGTGTATCTAAGGTATTGAACAAAAAACCCATGTTATTCTTAGAACTTGTAATTGATTTATTTGCATGTTTGATCATGTTTTTGGGAGAAAAATGTTGGACACAGTTGATATTACGGTTGGGTCCGTGTCAAAACCCAACCGTAACATTTCGTGTTCTTGAGTATTACGGTTGGGTTATTTTCAATACCCAACCGTAAATCCAAGGGAAGAAGATGAATAGTTCAGGATGTTACGGTTGGGTTTCAATAGATAACCCAACCGTAACTAATGTATTGCGCCCTTTTTTCAAAAACATTCTACGGTTGGGTTTTGAGAAAATCCCAACCGTAACACTAGCGTTCATAAAAATGTGTTAGAGTATTACGGTTGGGTTTTTCTTAAAACCTAACCGTAACATATGGACAATTTTTTTTATAGTTTACGGTTGGGTTTTGAGAATAAACCAACTGTAATATTTGCGCACATTAAAATTTATGTTTTTGTATTACGGTTGGGTTTTAAGAAAAACCCAACCGTAAAGATGATATGCAAGTCAGTTACATGTAAGTTACGGTTGGGTTTTTGTTAAAACCTAACCGTAACATATGGAAGAACATTTACGGTTGGGTTATTCTGTGTAGTCAATTTTTTTTTACTTGAAGTTGAATTGCTTGGAAATTATCTAACTTGTATTGGTTGTGTGTTGTAGGAAGAATAAAATGGGTAATAATTTAACACCTATTTCTCACACTCCAACCCCTCGCCACGGAAAGCATTTAGGGGTTGAGAAGAGAGGCGTGAGCAAGACCCATAATCCCTCTTTTGAGGTAGGTGCTGGTAGTGATCCTCAAATTGCAGAAGAGGAATATAATGTGTTCCAAGGCTTGGGTGATCTACCAACACCCAGAGGTTCTCTTGTGATTAGAGAACCACCACAAGAGCAACAAGTAGAAGAAGAAGAGGGGGACAGAGAACAACATGTCCCTCAAGGCAAAGGTAAAGAAATTAGAAAAGAAAAGGCAAAGAAAAGGGTGGTTGCCAAAGAAATTCCCAAAGAAAAGGCCGAACCTCAACTGTGGCCTAAGAGGAGGAATGGAGGACTATGGGGTGAGGCCCCAGATAAATCAGCAATATTATTTGGTTATCCCCATTCATGGGCTGCCAAAGTTGCAGCGACCAAGGTATTATTCTAACCACTTCTCTTATTCTGTTAAATTTTGGTTTGTTAACTTTTGTAAGTAAAACAAATTTGTTTTTATTCTTTGTAGGATCATACACAGGCGATCAAGAAATTGGTTCGTCAAAGGGCACAACATTGGCCCTTAACTGAAGAATGTACGGCTGTACAAATTCTTGTAAATGGTACCGGGTTAGCTCCCGGAATTACAAATTCAATGTGGGAGTATGACAGCGTCGTCTGCGCAGCCTTCAGGGAACGTTATTGGCCTGAGACCGATACGTTTCATCTCCCATTCGGCGAAATGACTATAACGCCGGATGATGTCCACTCAATTCTAGGGCTGGAGGTGGAAGGTAAATCTGTGTTTGAGGGTTTTGACAACAACATGTCCTGGAGTGATATTTATGCACTTGTGAAAGATACACTTGGATGGGAGAAGACCGAAGCTGAAACTGAATTTCAATTGGTCAGTATGGGTAAATTGGGGATGCCAACAAAGAAAGGTCAAGATATGAGCAAGAAAATATTGATGCGGTCACTAAGGGAGAAGTTTGGAGGTACTGCAAAGTTGGAAACATATGGGGTCATCATAGATGACACCAGAGCCATTCGAACAGCCAGAGCTTATCTGCTATATATGCTCGGGACCATCTTCTTTGGTGACAACTCGGGCAACAGGGTCAACGTCCAGTATCTACAATGGTTCCAGGGTGATCTCGGGATGACCCATGAGTACTCGTGGGGAACTGCCACCTGGCCTACCTACTTGCTAACCTTCGAAAAGCTTCGAGGGTTAGGGGAACTGAGATTGCCGGTAATACCGGTCTGCTTCAGGTAATTTATTGTTTGAATTTCAATGTTTAACTTTAATTTATTATTTTCTCATTTTCTTATTTAATATTTATTATCTTTATAGGCATGGGTATACGATCACTTTCCTAGACTTGCTCCTCAAACGAGCATTGATGTCACTGGACCAACGGGAATGAAATTTGTCTTCACCGGGACGCAGGCAAAATATAAAGAAGTGCTCATAGCAAAGATGAGAACAGAAATTGATGTTTTCTCGGTCGAAGATGTTATTTTCGATCCTTATGTGAACATAAGCATAGGTGATGGACATGTTGAAGATTTACGACGATTGTCGGACGTGGCAGGCTACAACGGCCCTTTGTACCATCCGTTTGGGTACATGATGTCCAACCCCCGGCGAACTCTCCGCCAATATGGATACGTCCAAACAACGGTTACACTGGAAATGTTTAAATTGTGTGTGAATGGGTCGATGATCGAAGGGCCAAACATCGTGTTAAACTATGAGCCAACGCCTTCAGTCGCGGTTTGGAATAACCGCAATGATCCGAAATACCAAGTCCAAAGGAATGAGTTAACTCCCTCTCCGGGCACAAAAAAGGCTGCAGGAGATTACTTGGATTGGTATCGCCATTTTGGTCATCCAACTATCATCAACAATGATCCGGAGACTCTGGCAATCAACACAGGAGATGGTTTCTGGAAGAAGGCATATTTCAATTTGGTACGTACATTATTTTTGTTATTAATGTTTTTAAGATTTATTATTAAACACTGATCCTACTTTTATTTCCATATGTGAATAGAAAAAGAAAGCCGTTGCATTGGCGGACTCTATTAATCCATGCCTAAGCACAATTGATGTGAGGACGCGTGACCAACTCAAAGCTTTGATTAGGGAGGTTCATCATGAAGTTGAGGATGTGCAGCGGACTTTAAAGAGGAGTAGACCCAGTACAAGAGGCGCGACTACAGATGCGAGTACTACTAGGAGAGAGCCCCAAGCATCGGATGAAGAGACACATGATGAAGCCGGGGATGCTCAACGTGGTGCTCGTACTCGAGGCGGTCGTGTTGGAGCTCGTACTCGTGGCGGTGTTGCTCATCGTAATGTTAGGAGCAAAAAAAGAGCTCGTCAAAGTCATCGACCTACCCCTCCTCCTTCTCCCTAACTCTATCTCTATGGACAACAAAGTTTAACGTATGTTTGAATTAGTTGTGAAGTTAGATTTGAAATTTGAATTTAACTTGTACGTGAAATGAAAAATCAGTCGCCAAAATTTAGTTACCAGTTATTTGAAGTTGGAAACCAAAAAACTTATATTTTTCCGGTAAAAATACTCAGTCACATTATTATTACGGTTGGGTATCAGAAATACACCCAACCGAAAACTGGCAAAATGAAAAATAAGACAGGTTTACGGTTGGGTCTCTAGCCAAAACCCAACCGTAAAACTGTCACATTTTTATACTACAGTTTTACGGTTGGGTTTTTGATGAAAACCCAACCGTATATATGAAAGAATATTGTTACGGTTGGGTTTTGGCTGAAAACCCAACCGTAACATTTATGACCTCAACACATAAATTCCCTAGGATATTACGGTTGGGTTTTCAGCAAGAACCCAACCGTAAATTCTACTGGATAACTTTAATTTTGATTCTCTAATTTGTTTGTTTTTCGTTTTTTCTTTGTTTGAATGACCCAATTTACCTTCAATCTAGTTAAAATGATTGAATAAGTTCAAATTTTTGATTTTGAAACCCAAATTTGACCTTAAAACTCAAAGGTAAAAACATCAGTTACGGTTGGGTTTCGGCTGAAAACCCAACCGTAAGGTTTATGACCTTAAAACATAATTCCCCTATGATATTACGGTTGGGTTATTTTCAAACCCCAACCGTAAATTCTATTTGTGGAAAGTTTTGGGTCGTTTTTGAATTATATTTTTTTTGGGTTTTCAAATAGAGCCGTTCAAACCTTGTACGACCCATTTTTCAAAATATAACCGTTATACTTCTGGTTTATAAGTGGAATAGTTGAGTACATATCCTTTCCATCCATTTTTTTCAAAAAATAAACCTTTATGTTACAACAATCATCTCCAACATAGTGGAACATGGGTCAACCTGGCATTAAAAATCCAGATTTTTCTTTGGAAGAAGATTTATGTATTTGCCGCAACTATGTATTATGTTTTCCAAAAAGAGGAGAAGAAAGAAGGCAAAGTGGTATAACGAGTCCGAGTTATTGGCAAACAATCCATGAAAACTTTTTTTCTGAAACCGGCAACCCTTATAACCGTGATCACGTCAAGTTGATTTGTCGATATAACACTATACAGCGATACGTAGAAGAATTTATGGCATTAGTTCGTATTATTGGTCAACTACGACTTAGGGGTGAAACCGATGATGAGGTGTTACAGAGATCTCTTGAGGAATGGAGGAGATGGAAAATATGGCCCTTTTTATACCTACCTCATTATCACATCCTAAAAGACTTTTTGCTCACTCGCAAACCTATTTATTAGTTCTTTTGTAATGCCATTTGGGTTTTTTAGTGTTAATTTCAATTGTATCCCAGGTTACTTTAATGATTTCATGGGTTGTAATGTGGTCAAAAAATTGATGTTTACATAAATTTTGTGTTTTGAACCCAGTTTTGAGTGAATTGAAATTCCAAAAAAAGGTTAATTATAATAATATTACGGTTGGGTTTTGAGTGCAAACCCAACCGTAAACCTTCCAGTTTAAATTCATCCAGGTTTACGGTTGGGTTTGTACTCACAAACCAACCGTAAAAGTGACAGGTTTACGGTTGGGTTTTGAGTACAAACCCAACCGTAAACCTGAGTGAATTTAAACTGGAGGGTTTACGGTTGGGGTTTCACTCAAAACCCAACCGTAATATTATTATAATTGTTCAGTGACTAGTTTACGGTTGGGTTTTTAGTAAAAATCCAACCGTAAACCTGGAAACATTTTGTAGTAACACATATGATAGTTCAAATTTTTATATTCCAAAAAACTATATTCATATTATGATTCCTCCAACATACATATTAACATTCTGACTCCGACTCAGAAACAAATGATATGAATTGAAATGTCGGTGAGGGTTTTAATGCCTTCCAAAGTTTGAAATTGTGCTTGAATCTGTGACACCAAGACTTGGCGATATCACCGTCGTACCCATCCTGTAAAGGGGGTAATGGACTTCCTTCTTTCAACTTTAGACCAACAAAATGGCAGTTCTGCACCAGCCCAATCACACATCTTCTATTTGCCAATTGTTCGACAAATGTTGATCTTGTTGGTGCAAATGTTAAACAATATCCATTTGAGATATAATGGATGACGCAATTAAAAGCGTTGGCAAGGATTTGGCCACATATTGGCATGCTCATCCAATACTCACTAGTGCAATTCTTATTGCCTATTAAACGCCTTTCGAGAGCAATGAACTCCTCGTTTAACAACGATTCTTCATCTCTATATGCACACATCATTGGCTTGTATATATCCGGGTAAGAGCGTAGTTCAACCGCTGACTTATGCCTTACAAAAGTTACTTCGTCCATACCCAACCCTGCTGCTCCGCTAAATGGTCCAACTTGTTCGATGAATACATGGTATCCACAATTACCATCACCGGCAACATCGTCGGTGGCCTTTATGTATGGACGAAAAAAAGCTGGGAACGATGACATATAATTTTCATAAATAATTTGCTCGGTTCGGACGATTTTGCCATTCTCATTTCTTGAATAGTTAGATGGAAATTGCATCAATCCTCTTGCAATCCGGATCGTATATGGCTCTTCAACCACTAATGTATTGCTTTTAAGTTTTTCTTTTCTTCTTGCTAATTCTTTCATACTAACTCTTTTTTTTCTTCTTGCTAATTCCTTCATACTTACTCTTATTGAGTGTGGGTGTGGAGGAACTTTTCCCTTGGCACCAAGTTCAATTGTTGAACTATCTTGAGTGGGAACCGCGGGACCTTTTTCTTTAATATCTACTACACTTGGTCCCCCTTGTTCCGTTCAACTTATTTTTCGTTGAGCATCGTCCTCCTTCTCATCCTCTGCTTCATATTCATTTTGCAAATGCTCAAATGCACAAGGGTTTCTTTTCTTTGATTTTTCATGCAATTCCCTAGCTTTTTTCCGTCCCACGGTCCTCGATTCTTTGGTAGAAGGCCTACCTTTTCTCTTCCCTCTAATTGGTTCCTTGACAGAGTACCTTGTGTGCGGAAACACGAAGTAACTCAAGTTTGTCAACCAAATTTGCCTTTGCGACTTATTTAATGTATCGTATTTCTTGGCTATAGCCTTTCCAACGTGGGTGTCGGCAAACGATGCACCAAAATCTTGCTCGACGATGGGTTCATCGAAAGACAATTGTTGCCAAAACGGATCAATATCTTGAATTGGGATCACACCGTCTTCTTCGTACTTGGGCATCATATGCCGGCAGGGAAGTCCCAAACTTGACATGTTAGGACAAACACACTCTTCTTCTCCGTGTAAGTTGGCCAATCTATAGTGCTTTATTTCGTACATTATCTTCTCAATAGCACAATGCGACACCTTATAAAAAATACTTTGGAGCAATGGTTCGTCTTTATAGCTGACGTGTTTTCTAGAAAGGCTTTTTTCAAAAGATTCCTTAACTCTGTCAAGGTCACGGACAAAATAATCGTGCATCGCTTCGAAGACCGTAACAAACCCACCATCACAATTATGAAGCTTCTTCTTCATTTTGTTGTGAGATGACTCCACGGTACTTGTAGCTTGGTTGTCAAAGTGCCTATATTGGTTTGTGAACGCCGCTACAAACTTCTCTTTGTGGGGATTCAACCAATTGTCCATCAAATAGTTCACAACTTTTGGATAATTACTCCAATGCAAGCATAACATACGAACATTTTCTTCATAGTCTTCCTTGGTGATAGACCATGTCAAAGCATCCCATTCAGTTTGGAAACTAGCCCATTTTAGTTCCGCCAACTTGTCATCCTCCTTGAATTTTTCTTTGGCCGCTTCTTGTTCTGATACCGGCAATTTATTAATTCTCTCCATCTCGCTTCTCTTTGTTGGCCGAATAATCGTTTTGCACTTGGTTTGAATATTATTCCACAAGTGGAACGTGCAAAGAAGATGATGAGCATCTGGGAATACCCTTGCAATGGCATTCATCAAGCCTTGTTCTTTGTCGGTGATAATTACCTTAGGGGTATAACCTTCAACGAAGAATAATTTAATTTGTTCCAATGCCCACACATAGCTATCTTGGAGCTCGTTTCTCAAGAAGCAAAAGGCAACACTAAACGGGGACTTGGTAGAAGTTTGCCCTACAACATTCAATACCGGGAGCTCATACTTGTTAGTTTTATACGTGCAATCCATCATAAGCACTTGATGGGAGCACCGTGCTAACTTTATAAACTCGGGATGAGCCAATATATTATGTTTAATTTTTTTATTTTCATCTTCTTCGTGAAACATGGTGTAGTTTTTTGTCTCCCCCAAGTACAAAAGTTGTTGGATCGGGTCCCTTTCTTCCCATTTCTCACGCTTCAACTTGGCTTTGGCGTTGTAGATTGTCTCCAACGTAGACACATTATTTGAGTTTATTTTCTTCAAGTGCCCGAGTATATCACTGGGTTTCAAACGCTTATCCGTCATATCGTTTACGATGAGCTTTTCTTCCTTGGTAAGCCGGGCCATAGAAGGATGCGTTAACAAAGTCTCTGGTGGTAGGTGGTTGTGACGACCGCATACAACTGTAGACAAGAACCACTTATTCTCGTTGTTCTTATGAAATTGAAGTTTGAAAGGACATCCCGTCTTCTTAGTGTAAGTTTTTCGTTTGATCTTCGTCTTTGGTACATACTCAGTACCCTTCTTTGCATGTCTTGTGTATTGTCCACTACACTCACAAACCATTTGAAAGCGGTTGTGTTTTTGTTGGTTGTTACAAACAATCACACACATGATGAGTTTCCCATGTTCTGTAGCCCACTTCTTTGCATCTTCTTTTTTATCCCATGTCTACATGGTCCAAAAACATAAAGTTAGGTGAAAAAAAATGGTATTATGACAATTGTCGATAGGGATTAACAACTTATCTATAACCTACCAGGTCGTTCAAATAGTGATCCGTAGTATCTATAGTTTCAATATCATTTAGAGGAGGCTGATCATACATTGGTTGAGGTACAACCGTAACCTGAACAAAAAAGATCAAGGACAAGCGTCAGAAAAAACACTAAAACCAATAAGTTTACGGTTGGGTTATAAGCATCGGACCCAACCGTAATAGCGTCATACCCAACCGTAATAGCGTCATACCCAACCGTAATATCGTAATACCCGACCGTAATATCGTCATACCCAATGTTACGGTTGGGTTTGCAGCCAAAACCTAACCGTAACAAGTGCAGTAAATACCCATGCACGTAATAAGTTACGGTTGGGTTTGTGGTAAACACCCAACCGAAAAACTGTAAAACTGTACTTTTCAGAAACACAAATGGATACTTACGGCTGGGTTTCTTGAGAAAAACCAACCGTAACTATACTGTTGTAACAAAAAAAAAAAATTTATGCACTTCAGTTCCTTAAATATCTGCAAAAAATGAAAAAGAGTTTAAGTTAGAATCATACCTGACTATTCTCAGCAGTTGTATCTTCACTTTGACGACTAATATCTCCAGTTGCTTTAGTTTCACCATCACAACTTACACTTAAAACCTCTCTACCATCCAAATAATCATACATAGTTGGGTCTCCCTCAATGGGTATGTAGAATTTAGTTTGGCAATCATACAAGGATTCACCCTCCGCAAATTTGCCACTAGAATCACTCATTTTGGTGTTTTCAAAACTTTGGGTTAAAACTCTCTTATCTCTCTTCCACTTTTCCCACCAACACAAAACAAATACAAGATTGATTTAACCATAAAAAATGAAGAATATATGAAACGAAGATGATCATTTACAGTTGGGTTTCAAGAAACAACCCAACCGTAAATAAATTTCCAATTAAAAGGTTGCTTTTACGGTTGGGTAACATAATTAAACCCAACCGTAATATAATTTGCAATAAAATAACATATTTGTTACGGTTAGGTTACATTACATAACCCAACCGTAAATGATCATCGCACTTAAACTAACACTAAAAATTACGGTTGGGTTCTAAGCCAAAACCCAACCTTAATATAATTTGCACAAAAATCACTAGGATATTATGGTTGGGTTTTAATGCAAAACTCAACCGTAAATTATCACTCAATAGTCATAAAAAAATTACAATTCCAACGGTTATTTTTTTTCAAAATCTAGCCGTTGGGAATTTTTTTCCCTATAAAAGGAAACATTTCCTTTTATAATTCTCATTATTCTCTATCCCTTTCATTCTCATTATAATTCTAGACTTTCCAACTCATTCTCGCCATACCCTTTCAACCATTTAAAATGGTTCGATACACGAATGATGAAGATATTGCAATTGTTCGAGGGTGGGTTACGATGATAGACCACGCTTACGAGAGAGCCTTCTATAACAACAATAGAAACGTTGATATAGATGAAAATTGGAAGGATTGTCAGGAGGACGATTCTTGGTGGGAGGGTGTGTTTGAAATGTTTGTGGCATTACACGGGAATAGATATCGGAGGACGATCAGTAACATCAAGGGACGCTTTCAGGCGTTGTATGAAGAAATGGAAAACCTAAAACTGGAAATGAAAATGAGAGTTGAAGCATTTCCCCACGAAACCAATGTGGAAAGAGTAAGTGTGTCAATTAATAAATCGTTCTTTCTTCCCAATTTTTTTTTAAAATAATGAAACTTATAATTGATTTATTTTTTTCAGCATGTCATGGCTAGGGCGCAGTATAAAATCAAATATGGGAAGGAGTTCAAGCATACAGATTGCTATCTTATCTTGGAACAAAGTTTATATCTTGAGTTTCGCCGTTATGATTAAGTGTTTAAGTGTTTAAGTTTAATCATCTAATGATCTACTGTATTTTGTTTCCTTTAGTTCTTCCTTTAATGTTAAAAATAAGGTTTTTAACAACTATGGTATTTGATAAGAAAATGAACTAAACCCAAGCATAACTAATTTTGTCTTAAAAACTTCTCTTACGGTTGGCTTCCATGACTCAACCCAACCGTAACTAGAATCCATACTAAAAAAATTCATATTTACGGTTGGGTTCGATTACTAAACCCAACCGTAACAAAAATTGAACAAACACCAAACTTTCTTACGGTTGGGTCTCAAGGAAAAAGCTAACCGTAACAATATCGTAAAATATACACTAAAACTAACACTAGAAGTTACGGTTGGGTTCGGTTACTCAACCAAACCGTAACTACATTTCACTCAAAATATCATTTTACGGTTGGGTTCGATTACTAAACCCAACCGTAAATAAATTATAGAAACACCACAACTAAATTACGATTGGGTTTCACCTCAAAACCCAACCGTAAATTCTACGGGAATCTCAAAATGTCTGAATTTACGTCCTCTCAAAATAGACAATTCCAACGTTTTTTTTTTTCAAAAGTCTACCCGTTGGTGACTTTTTCCCTATAAAAGGAAACCTTTACTTGTCACTTTCTCATTATTCTCTATCCCTTTCATTCTCATTATAATTCCACACTTTCTCATTATTCTCACCATACCCTTTCAACCACTAAAAATGGTAAATACATACACGAATGATGAAGATGTTGCAATTGTTTGAGCATGGCATACGATGGTAGAGCATGCTTATGATAGAGCCTTCTATAACAACAATAACAACGTTGTTTCACAACAAAATTGGCATGAGGGTCAAGATACCGATGAATGGTGGAATCGTGTATTTTGAATGTTTGCGGCATTACATGGGAATGTAAACCCTTGGGTTACGTGGAGAGCCATCAAGAGAAGGTTTGAGACGTTGTATCGATGCATGAACAACTTAAAACTGGAAATGCAAGCTAGATTCGAAGCAAATCCCTACGAGAACGGTGTGGAAAGAGTAAGTTTGTCGATTAATAAATCGTTAATTAAAAAGAGATTTCTAAAATTCAAACTTATAATTGATTTATTTTTTTTCAGCATGTGTTGGCTATGGAGCAATATAGAATCAAATATGGGGAGGAGTTCAAGCATACAGATTGCTATCGTATTATGGAAACAAGTCGGGTGTTTGATTTTCGCAATTATCTTTAAGTGCTTAAGTGTAATCATCCAATGTTCTATTGTATTTCGTTTCCAATCGTTTATTTCCTTTAATGTACTACTTTAAATCTATTACGATAGAAGGAATAAGTTACAAAGTTTGGTTTTAAACCCAAATTGGAGTATATTGAAAATCAAAAAACAGTTAACAGGACCATTTACGGTTGGGTCCTATTACTAAACCCAACCGTAATACATTTTGTACAAACACCACAAATTGTCTACGGTAGGGTTTTAAGGCAAAACCCAACCGTAACTATGTTTTGAAATTCAAACAAAAATTTCCAGAATCTTTTACGGTTGGGTTATAAGCCCAACCCAACCGTAAATTGTACTGGATACGGTTGGGTTTTAAGGCAAAACCCAACCGTAATTATGTGTTGTAATTGGAACATAAATTATCAGAATTGTTACGGTTGGGTTATAAGCCAAAACCCAACCGTAACTCTGTGTTGAAATTAGAACAAAAATTATCAGATTATGTTACGGTTGGGTTATAAGCCAAAACCCAACCGTAAATTCTACTGGATAACACAAATTTAGATTATCTAATTTGTGTTTTTTTGTTTTTTCTTTGTTTCAAACACCCAATTTACCTTCAATCTAGAAAAAATGATTGAATTATTTCAAAATTTTGATTTTTAAAACTCAAAATTAACCAAAAAAATCAATTCTCCTAAGGATAAGTTACGGTTGTTTTTTCCTTTAAAACCCAACCGTAACTATGGGAAAAATGTTGTTCATCATTTTCTTCAACTTACGGTTGGGTCTGGTTGAAAACCCAACCGTAACTAGGGGAAAAATTGGGTTCATTATTTTTCTTCAACTTACGGTTGGGTCTGGTTTAAAACCCAACCGTAACTTGGGAAAAAGATGGTGTTCATCATTGTTCTTTGAGTTACGGTTGGGTTTTGTTGAAAACCCAACCGTAATTTTGGGAAAATATGGTGTTCTTCGGTGTTCTTGGTGTTACGGTTGGGTCCGACATGAAACCCAACCGTAACTTTCTCTGAATCACAAAAAATCAAACTTTCAAATCGTGATTTCATCTAATTTGTGCCATAAAAAGATCAAGAGTTTAATCTAGAGGTATCTAAATGCTACTATGGTTTATTGAATCAAAATCTAGGGTTTAAAAAAAAAACCCATAAAATTTTCTTAAATTTCATCAAGTTTTTCTTTCCACCAAACACAAATTCAAAAAAAAAAATTGATCCAAAAAATTTGATTAAGAAATAGATTATGTTTAATTAATCATGATTAGCTTAATCTAATCTTAACTAATTAATGTAATTAAGATTAATAATCAGGGATAGTTTGGGTATTTGATAAGAATTATGGATAAGGGGTTTTTGAGTTTTACTTCATAGTGTCCCTATTTCGTCTTATTATTGGAGCCCCTCTATTGATGTTGGAGCCCCTATATCAGGCTTCTTGTTATTAGTTTTGTGGGTAGAACATTTTCCCAAAAAAGCATAAAGATTGTACTCTAGGACTTGGAACTGGAACATGATCTAGATGATCGCGGAACATAGAGTTGCAGATGTTGATCATATGTAGTAGTATAATCTGGTATATTTCTAGTAAATTCTGATCTATCAGAAGGCCCTCTTTTGTTCTGGTTCAAATCTTGCCATCATATTCCACAATATGCATCCAATTTTCATATGCTCTATTCACCGAGGTATCTATATACCTGCAATACATGAAGGGATTAAGCTTTGAAAGATACTCATCACTCGGGAATTTTTTTCCCGATTAGGTATAGATTTCACCATTTTGTTTTAATGCTTAAGTTCAGAGACATTAAGAAGATAAGATCGTAACCAATAAACTATGGGTTTAACAACCTATAAATTTAAATGCCTAATGAATAACCACATCATATTTGATGTAATTAGGTTGTCTCTGCTAAACAACAGACTACCAACAGACATATTTGACGTATACTTGTGTAGTTATTTTATTAGGAACAACAAAAAAAAAAATCCACCATTTTAAACGATATCTACGGAATATATAAGAGATATTTTGGATTAAAATCCGAAGAGTGTAGCTAGAGATACCGAGTCATAACAATTTTGAATGTGGATGCAATGTTTGAGAGAACCCTTTTGTGGGCAATTTAGATCAATAAATAAAATACAATAACTACTAACTAAGCTAAGATACATCTAGTAACAGCCTTGGACTCCTCTTCACGCTAGATATGTGCTTCCCCCTACAATTGAATTATATTTAAAAAAAAACAGGTTGTGGATTATAAGTCCAAGAGTGTCACTATCATACTACAAAAAACCCAACAAAAATAAATGTTAACAAAAACCCAATTTGTTCTCAACTCCCTAAAATACCCTTCCTTATATACTAAACCCAACTATAATCCCAAGCCAATACACGACTTGAACATTAAATCCGTCATTCAATTTTAACCATTACCCCCTTCACCCACTTCAACAACTTCCTATTCTCCCATTACTTTCGGTTTCATCTCACTTTTTTTTCCGGTTTCAATCTTTGGGAAACTGCTGTCGATCATATATTTCCATCTTCATCATCAGTAGCTTCAGTGAATCGTGATCATCATCTCATTTCTTTCATCAATTTTTGGTTTCAATCATTTAGAAAATGTTGTCGATAAATATCATCTTCATCTACATCATCAATAGCTTCAGTGAGTCCTGATCATCATCATCAGTAACAATTTTAACATAAAATCAAAACAAAATCAAAATGGTGAAAAAAAAAGACAAAAAGAAAGATGGAAGGATCGTGAAAAAAATTAATAAAAGAGTGAAGAAACAAGACCCTGCAAAAGGTAAAATCAAAGTTTCATTGTTCTCAGTGATTATTTATGTTTCAAAATAAAAATGCATCAACGATTTTTGGTTTCGCAGTATTGGTTTCATCATCTGTTAGGTTTAGGTTTCATCATATGTTAGGTTTAGGTTTCATTTATTTCGAAATCATTGGTTTCATACTTACGTTGAAAAGAAAGAAAGGTTCAATTCCATTTGTTTCACACTTCAGTTTTGGTTTCATCATTTTCACTGTTGGTGCTTGAAACCAACTATGTTGGTGTTTTTCACTTCAATATCTATTTTAATGAAACCGAAATTGGTTTCATCATTTTCATTGTTGGTGCTTGAAACCAACTTTGTTAGTGTTTTTCACTTAAATGTCTATTTTAATGAAACCGAAATTGGTTTCATCATTTTCACTGTTGGTGCTTGAAAACCAACAGTGTTGGTGTTTTTCACTTAGTGTCTGTATTAATGAAACCTAAATTGGTTTCATCATTGTTTGATTACTACTTTGAATGTTGTGTATTCTTTTTTTCAGTATTGGTTTGCCGAGATGACAAACATCACCTTAAGACAGGCTGGTACCGAGATGTACGCAAGGTTCGCTACAGGGACCTAAATGGAATATGTAAGGCAGTGATGAACAATTTGGAATATTTTTTTTTCCCAAAGGTAAAAATAACTATCATTTTTTTTCTTCAGTACAATTCTAGATGAAAAAAAAATGATGGAACCAAAAAAGGTTCCATTATTTTCTTTGGTTCAGTACGATTCCAGATGAAATAAAATGATGAAACCAAAAAAGGTTTCATCATTTTTTTTGATTCAGTACAATTCCAGAAGAAAAAAAATGATGGAACCAGAAAAGGTTTCATCAATTTTTTTGGTTCAGTACAATTCCAGATGAAATTTTTTTTTGATTCAGTACAATTCCAGAAGAAAAAAAATGATGGAACCAAAAAAGGTTTCATCATTTATTTTGGTTCAGTACAATTCCAGATGAAAAAAAATGATGGAACCAAAAAAGGTTCCATCATTTTTTTTGCTTCAATAAAAAAAGTTTCATTCTTTATTTAATTACACCTTATTCCAAATGAAATAAAAAAAAGTTTCATCATGTTCCTTGTGTTCTGCAGATGAATGTGGGTCACCGTAAAGGATCATTCTTGTATCCATATACTGAACAAGAAGAACGCTTGATACAGCGCATATAGGAAGAAGATATTCATGTTGAAGAGTATATTGATCTTAAACTCCAAGTTGGGTGTTGGAAATGAAGAGAATGTTGGTTCTGCAAGTGAAGAGATTGTTGGTGTTGTAAATGAAGAGAGTGTTGGTGTTGAAAGTCAAGAATCAAGCTACTAATTAATTTCTTCGTCACATGTGGTATGTTTACAACTCCACCACAACAAGTGTGTTTCTTATGTAACTCCTTGATAATAAAAGGACTACCTACAACACCATCAATAGAAACAACATATATATGCCATTCACATTTCTCTTCTTCCTTCTTAGCACAACATGCACTAATCCTCAACTTCTCATTCCTTGTCATCTTGAATGAATACCCAGATGCTGCATGATATTTCAACAAATCAGAACGAACTTGTTGAACACCTCCCGTAAACACCTGATTGACACCCTGAAAAATACCTAATCAAATTGCATACTTCAAAGGTTCTTTAACTTATTACTAACATCATAATCAACTAAATTTGTGAGTACTACATGATCAAAAGGTATAATTCCTAAACTTCGTGGCTTCTCAAAAGATACAATTCCTGAACTTCGTTGTTGTGCAAAAGGTATAACTACTGAAGTTACTGAATTAGAACTACAACACTCATCTCTATCCCTTATGTGTAACTCAAAAGATGGAAGCTTATTAAAAAAAAACAGTAAATACAGCAACCGATTGGAGATCAAAATCACAATTGATAACCTTTTGTTGATCACCAACTATATGGAAAATTTCTATAGAAGAACAGAGAATTGACACCACCTTGAACATATACTACCCTTCAAATCAAAAAGAGATGCTTGTAGACCAATACGAAACGATAACATATCCTTTTTGTGAGATATAACCACAAGAAAAGATTTCATAATCTACAAGAAAAAGTATGAAACCAAAAAAGGTTTCAGTAGTAAGAATATCAACAACAACAACATATTTTTGAATAACAACATAAACAACAAGAACAGATTTGTTAATCTACAGGATAAAAATATGAAACCAAAAAAGGTTTCAGTAGTAAGAATATCAACAACAACAACAACATATTTTTAAATAAGAACATAAACAACAACAACAGATTTGTTAATCTACAGGATAAAAGTATGAAACCAAAAAAGGTTTCAGTAGTAAGAATATCAACAACAACTACATATTTTTGAATAACAACATAAACAACAACAACAGATTTGTTAATCTACAGGATAAAAGTATGAAACCAAAAAAGGTTTCAGTAGTAGAATATCAACAACAACAACATATTTTGAATAAGAACATAAACAACAAGAACATATTTGTTAATCTACAGGAAAAAAGTATGAAACCAAAAAAGATTTCAGTAGTAAGAATATCAACAACAACAACATCATAAGAAAATTCAATAGACTTTAATAAGAAAATCAACAAAAAGAAATCATAAAAACAAATAGATTGGAGTTTCATAATCAACATAAACTCTAAAATTAAAATTTAATTTTGGTATCAGATGAATGAGAACAACAAAGAACTAAACTCGTATTCAACAACTAAAACAAATGCTTCAGCAGAATAAGAATATGATCAATTTATAAATATAATCTCGAAAATTAAAACAAAAACAAAATCATAAAGATCAAAATTACCTAATTGTTGATTCAACTACTAGTAACTAGTGTTCTGTTCTTCGATTAAAACGAGATTTGATGAGTTTTTATCTTCTGATGTTCGATTAAACTGAAACAAAAAGGATGTTCTTCGATTAAACCATAACAAAAACAAAATATGAAGCTGAGTTTATGTCTTATGTACTTCGATAAAACTGAAACAAAAACGAAGAGAACTAGGTTTTAGTGTTCTGTTTCTCAAATTAAACGAAGAGAGCTGCGTTTTTGGAGAAGATTGAGAAGAAGAAAATATTTGGTTTTAGTGATTGAGAAGAAGAGAAAATGCCTGAAAAACGAATCGAAAAAAATTTCTGAAAATTTTCTTCGAAAAACAGACGAAGAGCAGAAGATGTTTGGGAAGAGAAGAAGAGAATATGGGAGGAAATTTTGTTTCCTTTTAAAACGGTTATTATATATATGGAAGGGTACTTTTGAAAATTTAAAAAAACTAAAAACTAAAATTAACATTTATTAAAAGAAATGGGGTTTTTGAATTTATTATTTTCCAAATGGTTTTTATTTTTAACAAAAAATATGGGAGAAGTTTTTGTATAGTAGGTAAGTTCACCTTGGTTGTTTGTCATTAGTTTTGTAAAAAAAATATAATGTAAAATCTTAGAATTAATGAATTGGATACATAAGGTGACATGAGCCACACAGATCACTAAGACCTATCAAGAAATACATGAGTTTAATGTGAAAAGGAACCGTACCATACAACTGGAGTCCTTCGAGTAACATTTGTTTTTTGTGGACATTGATTTATGTTAACCAATTTTGAACAGGAGCAATGTACATATCAAAGACTAAACTTACAGGAACTAATTTGCCTAAACTTCACAGTGACTCAGATAAGAAAGCTATACCTATTATGAGTGAATTCAATCTTACAAATAACCTGAACATAAAGAAACAACCAACATTTGAAATCTCAAGGAATTAACAAATTATTATAACAAACCAAGCTGATTTTACTGTTTCAAAACATTCCATGTTAAATGTATGTGACCATCTTAAATAGGAAACTGATGATTGTCTGTACCCAAGACCTAAAAAGGTATGTCTTTAAATGACGTGAAATAATTCATCCACAAGAGCCTATCAACAGGTCGAATACTTCCATAATCACTAACATGCCTATTCATCCTCAACATCAAATATGCTCATTCCTTTACCAAATTCAAACACAACCATCATTTAATATTTCCAACCCTAACTACAAAGCATACACGGATCAATATTCAATAACACTGAAATATAACTAAAAAATGAATAGTCAAATTCAAAATTAAAATTTAAGTTCAAAGACAAACCTGTTCCTGTAGAGTTCTAGCAAGAGCAAGGTCAGCATCAATCTAACTAAGACTTGTAAAAAGAGTTCTAGAAGACTGTTGTTGTTGTTGAGTTGATGGGGATAAATTCGTTTTCAACCTCTCTTTCTTTTCTTTGTTTCTTGTTCATTTTACGGTAGCAACAAACTGTCTCAAACATCGAACCCATACTCTGCATTTTCTCCTTCTATATGATCCTTTAAAGACCCATCATTTATCACCATCAATCTCTGCCAAAACTTAACATCGAGCATGTAACATTTCGAATTTCGGACCAGTGTCAAACCCATATAAAGGTCCGAACTCAAAACGTTACGGGTCAGAACAAGACTGTTGCATATATTTATTTTATTTCCCCAAGCACGATTAAATTTAAAAACAAGAATTCATAATTAAACATCTATAGTAATATTCTTATCAAACAATTGGATCAGATTACACGTCAGACAATTACAAGAAATACAACACAATCAACAAGACAACAAATTTCTTAGTTCCACTTCCAACTTCCATAAAATCTGCAAGGAATGTCAGTTGGGGTGAGATGACAGCTCAGTAGAATGCACCCCCATTCTCTAAAGATGCGGAAATAAATCAATTTAATTATCAAGGAAAAAACATATAACATGAAATATAGTACAATTTTAATTAATCAATGTTATATTCAACAATCACAATACCAATAATGTTTCCAATAATCATCGAAAATAATTTTAACACATGAGTTCACAACAACATTTCCAATAATTTATCCAATTAGATTTCACACATGAGTTCATGGTACGAATGACTTTGGCTCGTACTCCACCTATCGTTTATCCGGCACGGACAACCACCATCGATGGTCAGGAACATAAGTTCCTACATGGGGATCATTACCCATTTAACTCCCGGGGATCATTACCCGTTTTACGTTCGAGAATCATTACCCGCCGTTAACATGGAACCATGTTCCATCTAACGGTAAAACATGAACTCATTTCTTTTCTTATTGTAAATCATTTTTACAGACAATACAAGCAACCATGTCTTAACAACATATGGACAAATAACATAAATTTCTTTCAAGCATTTAGGCACACAAACTAACTGCAAGGGTATTATATTATATTATTCTATAATGAAATCATAGTTTGATCGTCTTCAAATTTTACAACATTTCCAAAATTGACAGAAAACCAACGGCTCAAACAAAAGATATTCATTTTACAAGATTATTATAAAAATTGGGAAGATTACATCATGTTACCAAAATATTCATAGTAAATTCATATTATTCTTATATTGAACAAATCTAACTCACACTAAAAGATAACATTCGAATCTACAACTTTTGTTAGTATTCCAAATCATTATAACATCATTAAGGTTACCTAAATCAATCAAAAACGTGATAAAGAGAAATTATTCAAAATCTTAGAAACTATTATCTAAACTTAAACAAACATTTAACGGTGGATTTACGGTGGATTATCCTCAAAATTTTACCGGTGATACCTAATCATGCTAAAGAAACCTGATCATTAATCAAAGATACATCTTTATGCGAATAAATTTCATAACCCTAACAATACAAAATCATACGAAATAAACAACTAAAGAAAAATATCAAAAGAGAAAGGGTTTCGCATTCTATCGCAATTCCATAGATCCTCTACTGATTTTCTTACTTAATCTTCCTCAAGAACTTTAGCTCCAATTCATCCCTCTCCATAACTTTTGGTTTTCTAACTTCTAATACCTTTCTCCCTATTTATTTATAATAAATTCTATACTAATATTATTACTAACACTAATAATAATATTTAATACACATATTTATTGTTTTCTTTTATTTATTTTAATTATCTTTTTATTTTCTCTTAGTTAAAATATTTATTTAATTTTATCATAATAATTATTTATCTCTTTAAATTAAATTAGGATAATCATTTCTACTCACATGTGTCACTTATAATTTACTGGGTAAAGAAATTTACAACCTAAACAATACGGTTAGCTAAGTCGGGTAAAATCCGACCCGAAGCAGTAAATAAAAATACCGGGTATTACATAGCAACAAAACTATCTACAACACAAAACCATTCATGGCAGAAACCCCATCTTCTAATTCTTTGTTACTTCTCGGTTCTCGCTTTCTCTTTTCTCACATATCCACAATTTTTTCCATCCACGAACACCAAATTAGAGATTTTAAATATTAAGTTAGGGTTTTTATATCTTTGTATCAAAATTTCCTGGCAACATCGAATTCTAAGGTTTCTGAATCTGTGATTTCGTAAACCATAAATGAATAATGAATCCATACATAGAAGAGATTATAAGTTAAGAACAATTGAATTTATCTTTCTAGGGTTTTCAACACTTTTTTTCTATCTATAACGCCTTATCGATCTTCACGTTTGTAATAGTTTTGTATCCCTCGATCGCGTTGTTTTCCTTCCAAACTAAATCCTGACCACCACTCAGCAAAGGTAAGTTGTTTTATATTCTTGATTACCAAGCCTAAAATTCCACTAAAAAATATATTTTTTAGAAATATATCGATCAATAAATATTAAAATTAACATTATTTTTATAATTTTTGATAGCCATAATATTCTTGGATATCCTCATTTAGTTATTGCAATATTTTTTGTCCCAAAAAAATATTGCATATTTCACACATATGTGAATGAAGAACATTTTTTTTTGTAACAGTATCAAGAAAATTATTCTTGAAACTCATTCATTATTTTGTATTGCACTTTTTTAAGAAAATACCATATTTTTGTCCCCCATAAATGGAAAGAACAATATCGACGATCCGAGTGAATCCAAAAATTCAACGGTGATATATTTTAAAAAAATATGTAAACCCGGTGTAAGAATACGAAATGATTTCTCAGCCGTCCAAAACCACAACCCGACCATCCAACGACAAGACATAAAAAATAATGAGGGTCTTTCGTCGGGTGTGTTTCAACCACCCACCCAATCCTCACCACACATTCCCCATCAACGCACAATACAACACCAAATTCCATCCAACAGACACGAATATATTCGCTCTAAACCAATGAGAATGCGTGGTTATTCTAACCAGCCAATAAGAGGGGGGGTAAGCTCCACCAGTGCTAGTTTTATTCTGGAGCGAGAGATGGTATTGAGTATTTAGGTTATTGATGGGGTTAAGGGAATGAACAATGAAGCAGGTGTCAATTTTGACCCGAGAGCGATCACGGCCGTCGGATGGGTTGACCGAGAAAATTGGGCCGTCGGATGTCAAGCAACTGATGGTTAACCAAACGGCTATGGTTCTTTTGGCTCACCAAACAACCACAGTATTTAGAAACTGCAATGCAATATTCGTCCCAAATGCCCGTGACAAAAAAAGTATTGTTGAATGTTTTTGTAATGAAAATATTTGTCTCAAATTTGACATAATAAAGTAGCCCCCTACAATTCCACCGACGCGCGAAGCGCAACCACTTGGGTAGAAAAACTAAAGTCTGGGTTGACAGATGGGTTATTGACCTTAATTCTGTTTTGGTCCACGTTTGCCTGAGCATACTCAAATTGAGTTTGTTTATGAACTCATTCTTCCAGGCACCAATACCTGGAATTATGATCGATTACCTACATTATTTGATGGAAATATTGTGGAAATGATTTTAAGGATTCCAATCTCGCAAGAAGAGTCTGACATTATGGTCTGGATGCCATCTAGAAATAATACTTTCTCGGTTAAGAGTGTTTATGACAAAATTATTGAAAGCAAAATTGATCATAATGCAGTCTCTAATCAGATCCTTAAAACAGTCTATCAAGTCTTATGGAAGTGCCAATTACCTCATATAATAAAACTCTTTATATGGAAATGCCTAAAAGAAATTGTCCCTACAAGAATGAAACTGTCCAGATTCAACAGGACTATGGAAACTCACTGCAGTATTTGTGGTGATTCGGAAGAAACTTTATCTCACTTAATGTTCAGATGTAACCATGCTAGAGTTTTCTGGAGGACTATCAACATTAACATTGATTTGGTCAGCCAAAACTGTGATTCTGTCAAAGATTGGATTATATCTTGGTTTTCTAATAATCCCCATTGTTCGATGTCAGAAAATACGAGATTGGTTTTTAATCTCATGACTGGCAGCTGGATCATTTGGAAGGAAAGATGAGACTGCATCTTTCAAGGAAAATCTCTTAACCCTTTACACACGGTTTCGAGAATCAATTATCATCTAAATAGTTTTAATAACTCCCCCATTGATATCACTATTAACAGTCTTCTTGCTAGCACAGATAATAATTTTGGTTTACAGGCTCCAGATATAGCTAATCTTTGCATAGTTAAAGTGGATGCTTCTTTTGACTATAGGACTAATGAAATGGGAATTGGTTTGGTATTTTTTGATATGACAGGGCAATGCAAAGGTGTCAAAGGATTCTACCAAACCGAAGCATTAGATCTTGAAGAGGCGGAATGCACAACTATTAAGGAGGCGCATATATGGGCTAATTCACTGAATCTCAGCAACGTCCGTATAGAAGCTGATGCGAAATTTATGGTTAATTCTATCAATGAGAACCCTTCTTTAGTTAGATGGGAAAATAAAGATTTCTCAAAGAAATCAAATATTTTTTTTTTTGTAATTATTGCAAAATTTCTTATATTAATAAGAAAGACAATGGTATTGCAGATGCCATTTTAAAATATTGCAAAAAGGAAAAACTAGTGTTGAAGAGTATAATAGCTTTAGTCCTTGATTAACTATCGTACTCTCTATAGATAATCACGATGTAATTCCTTGACATTTTTATCAATAAATTCCTATTTTATCCAAAAAAAACTTGGAATGTTGTTATACCTATACCACTAGGCACTGGCCACTAGAGGAAGTTCTTGGGTTATTTAAGCATTTAATCCCCGTTTGGGTGGTTGTTTTTTACCAGAAAAACACACTTTGTACAAATTTTCCTGGTTATTTTGAAGCTTAAGAAAATTAATTGGACTACTGATTTTGTTCATAACCAGAAAAAGAGGATACGAGATGTCTAAAATTGGTAAAAGTACTAAATTACTCTCACTATTAAAATCTATTTTAATTTTAACTTCTATTCAAAAATTAATATCACATCAAAAACCAATTAATCGACGATGCCAAAACGATTCAATCATCGAATTAATTTAGGAATTGGTTAATTGATTAAATGGAAACAACCTAATCCAGTTGCAGAAATTGAAGAAGAACAACAACAACAATCTCTGAGCGCACTGTAAAGAGAAGAAATGGCAATAACCATGTAATTTTCTATCAACCCATTCCTTCTAGATATGTTTTTTTATCATTCATATATTCAAAAAATTCAAAATTAGGTTTTCTGAATTTAACGAGAATCGGTCGATATGAATATCCACATGGGTTGATTCTAGGTTGATGTTCTGCAACAACGAAGAACATCAAGAGCAATCAGTCGATATGGCAAATACACGACGGCCAATTGCTCTAGATATTCTTTGTGGTTGAAGAACATTAATACAGATTCGGTCGATATGGACGTTCATATCGACCGATTCTTGTAAAATGTGTCAGAGCATTACTCGGTTGAACCCATCAAGCGTTGGTATGTTAAGTTTGGTTGTCAAGTTTAATTCTAAAACTCACAGCTTGAATTGCTTATAAATTCAACTTCATTAGGTTACACTTATAACATATAAATTTTGAGACAATATCTAGTTACTCATTGAATACCTGAAGAATTATTAAAGAGAAAACGAAGACATTATCCTTCATATTGAGGTTAATGACTATTGACTTGTTCCATTTCTATCAAGTTCTTACAGTCATATTCATTGAAAATATAACATACGAAGTTTGTTTACATGGCTTTAGTATTTATATGACTTGATCATTATTTATGATCAAAGTACCAAGAGAAAGGATATATTAGTTATTTATACAACTTATTGTATTGAGTCACGTTATTAGTTTTCTATACTTTCTTGATTTCGACATATGTTAATATGATACTTGTTATTATTTAGTGTTGGAATTTTGACTTGATTTCGTGCTTTCAAAACATGTTAGAAAGTAATTTTTTAGACATGTATTAAAGTTAGTTCAAAATCGAATTAACTTTCATATTCAAATAAAGATTTCAGGATCCATCCTTATATTATTATTATTATTATTATTATTCATATTTATTATTCATATTTATTCATTTGATACTCAATGCTAGATCTTGATTGATATCCGAGATTAATTTTCGATATCATTGTTGGAATCGATATTAAGTGTGTTTTTCATTCTCAGAAGATTACATATATCTAGTTGACTAATTTAGTAAAGTACATGGATTTGCAACTAGCTAGTATTGGTTATCATACTAGTAAGATATCATTAATATTGGTAAATTTTATTGATTATATATTTTGGAAATAATACTTTGTATTTGTTAAAAATGAGTTATACATGCTAACCAATAATATAAAACAAATTTTAACTAACTTAGCCTAGATAAAGAGTGACCAAGATTTATTCTTGTAATAGATAAATCTAAGGTTATAGTTGTCGACAAAAATGATGTATTTGATTGAAAGTTAAAAATGCATTCAACGATCTTAATTGGTTATTATATTATTAATGTTATACTAATTTTTTCATAATAATTTTTTTTATTAATTTCTCATAATATCATTAATTATCTAAATAAATATCTTATAATATTTTGTTATTAATATCTTATAATGTTACTAAATAACCATATATATATATATATATATATATTTACTAATAATTAAATATATCAATGGAAATTGGTGGTAATTGTGGTGGATGTTGGTGGACGGTGAAGGAGGTGAAAACGTTAATTAGTAGTGGTGGAGGATCGGTGCAGAGCCAGCCCATAGAAAAGGTATGTGGACTTGGCTATCCTGATGGACTAGTTACCAAGAATAATTTATTTATTTTAATAATATGAGCCTGATTTTTAACATCTTGCTCACCCTGAATTTTTTTTGCCTATCCATAGTTGGATTCCTAACTTCGCCCCTGGTGGAAAAAGTGGTGATAGTGGGTGGTTCATGTCGGGGTGATGTGTGTTAGTGAGTAGTAGGGGTGAATGTTAATTCTTTGTCATTACGACAGAAGTAATATTATACTGAGGAAAATTTATATTTCATCATTTATAGTGTTCAAATAAACTCGATTATAGTATAAAAGAAAATATAACAATTAAAAAAACACCTAAAACGATTATCACTGTATACAATAATAAGAAATGGATGACAGGGTCAAAATTGACACACACACACACATACACAATATATTTCAATTAATAAATACAAAATTTGATAATAATTATATCAATATAGATTATGGGTTGTTGGGGATAATGTCGGTGAGTTGTGTCGGATCCGGTGGAAGTAGTAGTGGTAGATAAAGTAATGGTAATGGGTGGTTTTAGTGGTAGGGGTTGTTGGTTAGTGTGATAGCAGACAATGTTTATTTTTTATCATTATAGGGTGAAAGGGTAAATCGTAAGAAAACGAGAGAGTTCAAAATCATATAAGGCTATCCTAAACTAAGAAAATGGTCGATCAACCTTGTTTTCGTCAGAGAGGAGGAAAAGAGTTGATCTTATGGAGGGAGAAAGAGAAGGATGAGATAAGAGCTTGATAAGTTCTAGTTGGAGAAATCGAATCTCTATGGCAGAGTTCAAGTATAGAAGATGAAGTTGTTTATAATAGTTTAATGAACTTCCATAAACTTGTTGTCTCTAACTTATATTGTTGTTCCGTGTTGTTCTGTCTTGTTAAAATAGATGAAATGCTCTATTTATAGTGTTGAACTCTTGATCTCATAAGAAGTGGAAGAGATGGAGAGATAATGAGGTGGAGAACGTAGTTGAGAACATGCCCATTATTACTGGGGAAAATTTCGAAACAATAATTCCCATTATTGCTCGTAACCGTAATATTTATTAATCCATCTTCCAGTAACGTTCCACTTAATTATTTCTCATCGTGGGTGTTCAGTTACACTTTATAGGATATAGACCACCAAAACAATACCCCAATAAATATCTCCCTGTGACATGTTTGATGTCTCATAAATTTGATGGTTGGATTATATCACTAGTGGAAAATGGGTTTTTAAGTCTGCTTGGGCTTTATAAAAACGACTTCCAAGGGCTTTCTCTATAGATTGGGTCCCGAAGGAAGATGTTCTGGTAATAAAAACACGGAAAATAGAATCGAGCATCTCTGGGAGTTGTAATAATAGGGGTATTTTAGTAAATAGAAAGAGCTTCCAGAAGATTATAGTTAAGACTGCGCTTGGCGATTTACATGTTCCGAGATTTGGTTTCTTATCTCGGTTCCAAGTTCCAACACTATCTCTCTTGCTCTTCTTTCCCTTCTTTTCTCCCCAACATGCGCCTGTCTTACTTCTTTTCTTCTCCTCTTGAATCTTATAGCAGATCTCCCCCCGAAATTAGTTTCTTTATGTTTCCGATTTCAATCTTTTAGCTAATTTTAATCGTTCTTTTTAGTCATATAAAGGTTGAAGAGAAAGTTGTTAAGTTTTCTTCTTCTTCAAAGTTTATATGACTGATTATTACCGAACCCTAACCCTGAATCACTCAAACACACACAATTTTACCCGTTTCATTATCTTCTGAACCCCTAATTGTTCAGACTTAGTAGTATACCAAACCCTAATTTTTGCTTACCTTCTGAAACCCCAATTTCATTTTATTTTTCCTCTATAGAAGTAGACGGTAATGATCTTCGAACGTTTAAGTTTCTATTTATTCTTTATCATTATCAAGTTCTTAACTACTTGTTCTTTATTATTTCTTCAACATTTTAACCCTGTTTAAATATCACTAATACTTAAAAGGATTTTGATGTTTGCAGATGTTTATTAGTAATTGATGTGTGTCCTGACTCTTACAAGGTAAAAACCCCTATCTTTTCATTCAACAACTCTTATAAGTATCAGATCTGTAATTAGCTAATAACTTGTCTTATTATGTTTCATACTTCTCTTTTGTTTTCCTTCATTTTTCCTTTTTAAGGTTAGTTGTAAAGGCCGTGTTTTTCTTCCATTTTCTCATATTTACTATGTTTATATGGTTGTCACCATCTAATATCTTGAATTTTCATGGAATCTGCTCACCTAACAGATCCATATTTGAGGTCGTCTTTTTATTCCATTTTCTCATATTTATTGTGTTTATGAGTGTCACCATCTAATATCTTCAATTATGATGCTTTTGTAGTGAAAAACTTATTTCAATTGGTTCGGTGGTCATTAGAACTCTCCATTCTTACATGTCCAGCAAGAAAACCATGGAGATATATCCTGTCCATGTGCAAAGCTCAATGGAGCAGATTTTCCTTTTGTCTTGTCTTGTTTTGTTACAGTAGGGGAAGCAGTTGTTCGCATTTATGCTACAAGGAAGGAAAGGACATGTCATGTTGAAGCATTAAGACAGTTTCTTCAAGCCCTTACACATGTAAAATGTCCAACTGTCCAGAATCCACACCCAGAGGTATATCCTTGCTTGCTGCTATCTTTAGTTCTTTATATTTCTGTCGACTTCTCCTGTAATCTAATCTGACACCTTGAAACTGATTTATTTATTGCTACTGCCTTGTAATCAATTGGCTAAGAATCTGCTAAGGAATTCGCCAGCATATCATAATATCAAACAATTGAAAATAACTCATGTAGTGACAGGTTGTCTAGCTCTTAGTATTTAAGATGGCAATTCGTTGCATTTCTTGTGGTCAGAAAACACCAGTCTTAAGATGGAATTAGGAAATAAAAAACAATTCCTCCTTATTGCTAATTGCTTCCATAAGCATGCTTTTAAACCATGTTTTCTTGAAGTTGCGTACTCTACATTTCCACGGGACGAATAGTTTTGAAACTGTCATAATTGTTTGGTGCAGATCAATTACTTGTTATCATTTGAAGAGATCACTCTGAAGTTTATAAGTATTACCGAACAGGTAAATGATCTTTCATTAAATTTATGTCATATCTTTTTACCTCTCTGACATGAGAATCTCACTATTTTATACGTAGAGGGTTTGATCCTTCTGAAGAAATTATCCTTTCTTATGGTGCATTATGCATTAGGAGACTTAAATGTGAAAATAATTCTTACGGAGTTAGATATGTTATATCCAGTTCTTCATAATGTTACTAACATGTCCACATCTTTGTTAAGACTTTTGTCTGAAAGTGTAGATAGCGTAGGATAAGCTAAGTACAAAATATTATAAGGAGATTCCATCTTGGTCTGGTTTTGTAATTCGGAATTTAATTCAAAACTTTATAAAGTTACTAGTTAGAAACAAAAACACTAAATTGATAGAAAAATTCATATATAAGAGAAACTAAATTAACAAGTAGCTAAATATCTTGGGAAGGTCTCATATCATCAGCAGGTTAGCAGCATAAACTTGAAGAAACACATATATTTTTGAAGTCCTTGTTGACCATCAATTGCAGTTGCCACTAAAGTGGAAGGTTTTGCTCTTTCTGTGTTACTGTTCTGAAAGCTTTCTCTTAACGCATTGCAAACCTCAACTCAGTTTTCTTTGTGCAATATGTCATGGTCGAAGAGATTAGTTGACTAGTGCTTATTTCAGGCATTATATGCATTGTTATACCGTAGTTGTTTTGCTCATGCCTCTTTAAGGTTTTGGCATTAGTTATTAAGTATTCAATCTTGAGGTTCCCAATATAAAACTGTGCTAATGTTCAAGTGTCTTTGTTTTTTTGCAGGATGCTTTAAGGACTTTTTTATTGCGGAAACTTGACAATTTTAGGAAAGATGATAAGTGTCAAATAACTATGATTTCACCATGAGCTACTGAGCTGTACTTGGATAAGGTGTGTTTCTCACCTTCAAGAACTGATTTATGTCTTGCATACAAAGATTCATTTGCATAGCTCCTTGGGTACTCATAAACGTTGATATTTTTTGTACACACTTTGACCTGTTAAGGCTGTTAGTTGTTAATCCATGTATTAGTATTGGTTTCTTAAACTGCATATCGTAGTAATCTAGAGCTCCAGTAATGGCAAGTTTGTAAACCATTGTGTTTGGTAAAGCAGTTGCTCTGAATTCAGTAACAATGTGCATCAGAACTTGCATCCTGAGCTGGGGTTTGAGTCATTCTCAGCTAGTGGGTCTGTCGTGCGGCTTGTGCCTACTCTTGGTTGCATACTGGCGTTAAAATTCTTGAAACACAATGACATGAATTATGCTTTTGTGTGCATATGATATATGATTCTGGTGTTTGCTTGTTGAATTTATTATTTTGCTTTGCATCATTTACTCCCTGGCTCTACAATATATGGTGTGTGTGTGTGTGTGCGCACACACTTTCATGATTTAATCTCATTTTTCTTTGCAGTTTGATTCCTCACATGACTAAGCTTGATGCTCTGATGAATTCTATTTGCTAGAAGTTGACCTTATTGATGGTGAAGCTCTGATGAATTATATTTGTGAAGTTTTTAGTGATGAGGGTGGTTGCCCGGTGCTCAAGTCACTGGCCCTCAACAACTGCGAGGTTTGTGAATTAATAGATAATGATCTTAACAGGCTTACTGGTTGATTTTTTGGTACTTGCTGAACATGACTTCAACTTTTTTACAGAGTTTAACGGCAGTAAGTCCCTAGTTTCTCTTTCTTCGTGTGTTTTCTTTCAATAAAGTTTATTATGTATATGATATCTCTTTATGCAGTTCTCGCTGTCCATTTAGAATCTACTAACGGACCAGATTTTTCTTTTGTTTGCTATTGTAGGTTGGTATTCGGTCTCTTAATTTCGGTATATGCCCTAAATTGGAGGCACTTTGCATTGCAGCACCTCTGATGGTGCTGCTAGAATTGAAGGGATGTGGTGTTTTATCCGAAGCATCCATTTGTTGTCCCCGTCTGTTAACGTTAGTTGTTTCTTTTTTGGGGTAATGCTCTTTCTTCTCTTCATTTCCTTTTGTTTTTTCATCAAGGTGCTGTGCTCAATCTAATATCTATAATTCGACAGCCAACTGAAAGATGATTGCTTGTCTGCTGCCACAACTGCTGCATGCCCTTTTATCCAGAGAATGATTTTGATGTTCTGCCAAACTATTGGTCATGATGGCCTCTCCTCTGTGTTGGCTATCACATTTGATGTTCCTTGATTTATCCTATACTTTCTCATTGAACTTGCAACCTGTTTTTGATTCCTGCTTGCAACTGAAGGTAGCTTCCAACGTTGATCCCTTCTCCTGTGTCTTTAGTAAACAAAGGCATAGATGGTGAAGTCTTGCCTTCAACTTCGTGTTGAAGCTTTCTGGTAGTTAAGCTTGTAATTGAAATATAAATTTTAGCATTTGAAATTCTCATATTTGTTAAGTGTTAGTACTTTTTAATACAAATTCAGTTTTAAAGTTGTTATCAATTTAATTTTTTGATTAATACAGTTTTAAAGTAAATATTAATTTAATTGTGATTCAGCTGAATAAGTTTCATCTTTTTACAATATAAACGTCTGCTTTTAAGTATCGATAGACAGTTCAAGGAAGTCGATTTTGAAAAGATTGAAGGGACCCCAGGCACAGTCGTTCTGAGAAGTAAGACTCCAGATTTAGGGATCCCAGTCGCAGTCGTTTTTAGTGATTGTAAGGCTTTTCGGGCAGATGTTTTTTTTTCCAACACTATTTCGAATAATTTGACTATTAGTGTTAAGTCTAATAAAGTTAGTAATTCTAAGCTTGGAAGTGCGCAAGCTTGATAGTGGCAAGACTTGGAAATGACACAAATTTGGAAGCGACAAACCTGGACGTGCACAAGCTTGGGAATGACACAAGCATGGGACGTGCACAAGCTTGGGAATGACACAAGCACGGAAAGGTCCAAAGTCAAAATTATGAAAATGTTCTCAAGGACCTGGCATGGGATTGGTGTCATTCTCTCGAGGAACAAACAAGGTAGGATCTGGCATGGGATTGGTGTCATGCTCTCGAGGAACAAACAAGGTTCACGTCATGCTCTTGAGTACCAAAATAAGGGTTGGCGTGTGCTCGAGGACTAACCAGAGTTGGCACCATGCTCTCGAGGACCAAGCAAGGTTAGTTCCATGCTATCGAGGACCAAACAAGGGTTGGAGTGCAATCGAGGACTAAGCAAGGTTAGCACCATGCTTTCGAGGGCCAAGCAAGGGTTGTCGTGTGCCCGAGGATTATTAAGGTTGGCATCATTCTTCCGAGGACCAAACAAGGGTTGGCGTGTGCTCGAGGACTAAAAAAGGTTGGCGCCATATTCTCGAGGACCAAGCAAATGTTGGCGTGTGCTCGAGGACTAAGCATGGATGCGCAAAAGCATGACATGACCAAGCATGGATACGGCAAATCAGGGTATGACCAAGCCTGGCTACGGTTAACATGAATACGCTACGACAAATCAGAGCACGACCAAGCATGACTACGACAAGCGTGACTACGACAAATCATGGCATGCTAAGCGTGGCTACAGCTAGCATGACTACATAAAATTAGAGCATGACCAAGCATGTCTACGACTAGCATGACTATGACAAGCGTGACTACGACAAATCATGGCACACCAAGTGTGGCTATGGCTAACATGGCTATGATAAATCATGCCGTAACCAGCATGACTACAGAAAACACGTTATGTCAAGCATGGCTATGGAAAAATCTATGAAAAATCATGGCTACGGATAGCATGACTATGGAAATCGTGACTACAAAAAATCATGGCAAGCCAAGCGTGGTTACAACCAAAATGACCATGACAAATCATGGCACCGCCATCATGACTACAACAAACACGCTACGTTAAGCATTGCTATGTCAAACAGACTACGTCCATCATGACTACGACTAGCATGACTACAACAAGCACGACTACGACAAACACGCTACGACCAAGCATGGTACATCCAAGCTCTCGAGGGAACGTTAGGCGTTTTGCATACTCTCTTCTTTTGTGTAAACTCTGGATTTTGGCTAAATTACAACTATTGATACTTGAAGCCAAGGAGGTCATCTGGGGAATTATTGTGCTTGGTATAAGCTCAAATTGCAAATATCAAAAGTTCATCCAGGTGAGGCTCAGGTATTGCATATGTATACATATTTTATAAAAAAGGCTATAAGATCAACTTAGAATGCCTATAACTATCAATAAAATATGTATTCTCGTTTTTGAAAGTGGGATAGACATCCATGCTCTTTATTTCTGATACGAGACATAAATAAATTTGTAAACTCGATAGTTCTGATCCGGGCAGATAAATTTATAATTTTAGCCTTTATCAAAATTCCATCATCTATAACCGTAACCACATTATTTTAACTCCCTTCAAGTAGTTTCTTTTAAACGTCCATAAAGTCCCTCTGCAATACTTGTCGCCACAGTTTCTGCTCAAAAACTAGGCAGAAACTGAATATTTGCCCAAAATTTCAGTTTCTGAAACAACCGGAAACTCAGTTTCCGCAAGCTAACGTATATGATGTACATCTTCAGCAATCGATACCCAAGGCTTAGTTCACTATGGGAAATGAGAGAATTTATCTACCATAGTGATTACTCTTGAGTCTTGGCTATATTTTATACACACAACCAAGAAAATGAGCACTCTACGGTTTTCCGTAACACCACAGGGTCCACAAAATGCCCAAAAATAATATCTTAGCTTCTTAAGTTGGGAAAGTTTTTTTCTTGGTAAAGTTGGGGACTAATGACTTTAAAGCCAATTAGGTTAGCTAGCTAAAGGGTATTTGTATGATGTAAAATATCTAAATAATCCTTACCATACCCTAATACTTAAACCTAACACTAGAACTTCTTATCTCATTTTATCTCATCATCTTCCCTTATTTGTTGATTATTTTTCTTCTTCATTCCCTCGTTTTTTGATGTCACAATCTAAGCATTCAAAGATGGCAACATCGAGAGAACCTAGTGTGAATAGAGAAATTGAACGCGAAAGTGAAAAACACGAAGAATAAGGATCGCCTATTAAATACATGTTAGAAACTATCTGTGGACTCCAGGGCAGTGACAGATTGGCCAGAATTAGGTTATCTATCAACCCATTCCTCTTGATTAGATTTTATATTGATTTCATTCATTAAAATCTACCCAATTTTTTTCCAGGTTTTCTGGTTTCATCATAATCAGCTATCTTTTCATGATTTATCTGTCGTTTTCTCTTAGTAATCTTCGTTTATGAAGAACACCAAGAACAATCGACAGCTAAAAGACGAAACCACTGCCGATTTTTATTTATATTTTTCATGGATGAAGTAGTACATCAAGGGAAATCGACGGTTATTTCATGCAATCTGGCTGATTATTTATGAACTAAAAACCCAAAAAGTTTTATTACAAAATAATGAAAACAATCGGCAATATCTAATGAAAACTCTTGTCGATTGATTTTGGAACAATTGCCATTTTGGATCAACAATTGTTTGAGCCTTTTCTGCCGATTGTATTTCACCTTAAGTTTTTTATGTGTTTAAACACTTACAATCGATAAAAATTTGGAAACTGACTGTCGATTCCTGTTTATCAAGTTCATAATCGTTCTATATGTATGACTGTATCAGCCGATTATAACCTTGTTATCATAAATTTTCGTTGATTGTCTTAGTGTTTAAGAATTTCACAGATTTTAAAGCTTGCATATATAGCTATGCATCTTTGTATTGAATTACGATTCTAATTTGATTTTTGTTTATTTTGATAGGCTTTAGGGATAAGGCTTCTCCTCATTCAAAAATTCATCGCAGAGCAAATTCTTCTCCCACTCCTGAAGAATCTTTTATAGCTTTCCTAACCAGTGATCAAAATCCCCTAAACTATGTTGAATTAGATGAAGAACCAACAAATTATGATGAGGTCGATGAAGAACTAGTACTGTTTTCCAGGGAATTACACCTGTGTCAAAATGTATCTAAATTTAAATGGATATCACAACTATATTCCTAATTATCCTTCTTCTCAGCAAAGACAAAATGTTGAGGAGAAATTACAAGAAGTTGAAAAGAAACGAATAAAAGAAGAAGATGGGATAAGTGAGATTGATCTCTTTTAAAGATCCCGGGGAAGTTTATCTAGGAGGATTTTTTGTTTTTATTAAATTTATTTATATTCTTTGTTTTAATTATTAATATGGGATTACTAACTCTGTTTAGTTTGGTAGCTAGTATCGATTTTAAATTACATTATGGTTATGAATGTGATGAACTAAAGCAAACTCGGATTTATAACATGCCTTTTGTCAGATACATATTTCCAGGATTATATTACCAATATTAATACTTAGATCCTAAACTAATACAAACTTAACCTTAACACATTTATGACATAGGTAATATCTTTTTTCTAATAAACTCTTGTTTTTTAGGAGGTTAAGTTTGCATGGTATAAGGTTGAGGTTAGTAATTTCATCTAAACATCTACATAATCCTATAACCAATAGAAAACACCACAACAGTTGCATTTGGAAGCATAAGGTTGATATTGATATCCTTTTACTTTTTTCCTAAGAAATAAGAACCCTTTTCAATTGGTAAATGTACATTTGTTACCTTCCAATGGACAATTAAAGATAAACTGACCAGATAATCCATAAATACTACATATGGTTGATGAATTGGAGGTTGAACCCTCCATTCTTAAGCTTGTGTATGAGAATTGAAGATAAAGATGAAGGCGCAGGTTTGAAATAACATTTGAGGGGTGCTTTATGAAAAGAAAAAACCCCAAAGGTCTTTTTTTTTTTGAAATGCTAACAGAATCCCCTAAAAACCACACATGAAATATACAATCGTCAGCTTGTTATATAATGAGCTGTCGTTTATTAATAATCAACGGGTTTTAGTATATCAAGTTGCATATTGTGTACCACATAGTAGGTTTCGAAGTTTATCCTCCTCTAACACTTTTATCTTTACGGCTAGTTGTTTTAAAAAAACTAGTCGTTGGGAGTTGTCTATATGTTACAATACCCATTCTCTACCTTTATAATACTTTAACCATGTCTACTTCTAGTACTACAGTGGAAGAATGAAAAATTCAAAAAGGAAAAGAAATAAATGAATAAATAAAACAACAAAAAAAAAGGATAGTTAAATCAATGAAGACACCGATTTGATTAGAAGTTATTGCAAAGTGTTGGATTTTCTTGAAGAAAAACGACCCAAGAACTTCTTTTGACAACAATTATAAAAACGGTAAAAAACGACCTTCTAGTCAATTAGGTTACTCAATTCAGGATGTATCGAATCGCATCACTGTTGTTAGAAAATGGTGATTGAAGTAAATATAATTTCTATCTAGACACACAAGGGAACGAGTTTGTGATGTAGGCTTAATATATCAAATGGATAGGAGAATCTTTTGCTCATTTCGAAGCGTGCAAGCTACTTGGAGATCGTTTCACGAAATAAAATCAAATGCAATGTGTTTAGATTTTAATATATTTGCATTTTTATTTGCCGATTTATATTAGTTTTTTGTTTATAAAAATTTAATTTCAATATCATTGTTATGTTTTTTAATAAATATTTGTTTGGGTTTCAAAATGAACTAAAATCTATCGATATAGAAGTAATGGGACCAAAAAAATGCCTCGAAATTGACCTTGGATCGACAAGTGATTGTTTTGCTTTATGCTGGTTAAAGTGTAGCCTCCATTTCCAAATGATTAACTGACACAGTCGGCAGACATGGAATGTGCTATCCTCCCGATTTAACTCCAAAACTAGACAAGATTTCTGTGTCCAAAACAATTAAGAATCGGTTTTATTAATACCTAGAATCAGTGAATGGTTTTAATCGTTGAACGATTTCTCATAAATAATTGTGAGCTACAAGAAAAATCAGCTGTCGTTATACTTCCAATCCGCCGGTTCACGATTAACTTTTGAAAAAAAATAAAAAAGATCATTGGACTATTCTTCTAACCTAACATAATCACTAAATCTAACTACAATTAACCACTAATGAGAAAATTATTCCTATAACCATGAAAAATATGTGTCTTATTGTCATGGCCGTAGGGTTATTTAAATTATAATGCAAATTATTTCTACCATTTTCGAACAACCCTAATCGGAACAAGACCAAAAACATATGCATAAATTTCTAAAAACATAACTTAACCCTTTCTCAATCTCTTACGAACAACATCCACCTTCTCCACCTATCTCTCAATCTCTCACAAAACTCAACCTCTCTCTTGATTTTCTTATAAAAATCGCCATTAAACAAAAATCAAACTCGAAATCAACCATGAAAAACAATATCATCAAAGATAAAAATAACATTTAACAAATATCTCTAGGTTTTTAATCAAAAACTCCCAAAACCAAATATAGTTATACATAAAATAACATTCTTCTTCGTGTAACTTATTCATCATTATCAATTTTGCGCTCTTCATTCATTGTCCTCATCACGGATTTCTACTATGTGATAGAACATTATCTAAATTCAGAATAATAATAAAAAAATGCGAAAACAAGATCAAGGAGTAATAAAAACGAAACCAGAAGAAAAGGTTGACGAAGAAGAACAAATTGAAACAAATCTGTGTTGCTTAGTTGGTTATGTGTGGATACTCTTTGTATAGATCAAAGTTTGTTCAGTGGATATTCTCTGCATAGATCTGTGTTGCTTAGATGTTGATATGTGGATATTCTCTGCACAACTCAAAGTTTGTGGAATAATCCTAAAATATATTTTATAAATGTGTTGAGATTGTTTGTTTATAATTTATAGGTTTGAAATTTATTTTCATCATAAATTTGTGTATATTGACTTGCACATACAAAATTGATGTGTGGATTTTCTGCATAAATCGAGTATGTGTATATTTTTGCACTGAATAGGTTTGTTATGTTGTTGATGTTAAAAGCAAAAAGTTTATTATATGCAACTTCTATATTTGTTGCACAGATCAACATGAGTGCATGTACTACGCACACCAACATTTTTGTGTGTAGCCATTACATACAATTTTCTTCATATGGTCTTTTAGGATGTAGAAACATTACTAATTCCGTCCCTAAAAACCCATACAAAAGAGAGTTTTCTAGCTCATATAGAAAGTTAATTAACACTGTGGATAATATACGCACTCTAAAAAATAATTTGGATAGTAGCTGCACTCTAAAAAATAGTATGGATAATAGCTACACTCTAAAAAAACACCAAGGATAATATATGCACTCTAAAATGAATGAAGAAAATGAAGAAAATCGCTTCAACAATAAGTTTTTTTTTCAAGAAAATGAAAATTTGATATTTCGTATTTATGCTCCTTGTGTAGGTGTTTCAGAAAGCTTTTCGAATATATAAAATTTGTCAAATTTCGACATATGATTTATAAGATATATTATAGTTAAGTTTTCTTTACAATTATACCTCTGAATGATAGAATTTCTATGCACAAGGGTATACATCATAAAACATATTTATTCAGATGACCCTCCTTTTTTAAGGATCATTTCAATAAACTTGATCAAAAATTATTTTAGTGAATTTCAAACTGAATATTAAACGAGTAAAACAAAATGAGTTGATGATTGGTCTAATTTTGTGAAATTTAACAAGTCACAATTGATAGACACATTTTTGTGTCTAATTTGTTCTTAATTATCTATTTTGTTAGTGCTCGTTTGATACTTATTGTGTGATTTTATGTGTTTGTAGGTCTTTTTGGGAAATAAATATTTGTGAAAAAATCGGCTCAAAAAGTGATAAAAACGCTCCCGAGAAAAATTACTAAAGGTACCCACACTTCGGATAAGGGAACCCCAGGGAGTTGGATATAGGCACCTGCACATCGGATAAGGGAACCCCTTCTCTTCCGTTCAAATCCGAGAAAGGCGGGAAGCATACTTTTCACGCGTGAGATTCTGTTGGATTTGGTTAACGGATTTCATGGGATTAAAACGGTTTCTGTTACTCCAAATTGAAGCAGAAACCTAAAGGGATAACCACACGTCAATTATATCTAAGAAACAAGGCTGGAAATCGAGTTTACTGCCGAGTAAATTTTTTTTTCTATGTTCCGAATAAACAAAGAACCGGATTTGGTTTTGGATAAAGTTTTGACTCCATATCGATCAAGGATAAGTTGTTAGGGTTTGTAGAACATATATAAAGCAAAGATATCGAGTAAAAAGAGGAAAAACTTCAATTGAAAAAAAAAACAGGAAGAAAACATACTGCGCTGCTGAATATGAAGAACAAGGATACGACGACGATTTCTTCAACTGAACAACAACGAATATTTTCTCCATTGCTAAATTTATCTTCAGTTGCGGCGGTTCCTTCAACCATTAGCAACAGATATCTTGAGAACAACAACGTTTATCTTCAGAGGAAGCACTTTCTCTTCTGTAATAGTGGAAATAGTTGTCTGCAACATCATTACACCGTTGCAAACTCCCTATTTTCACAATCTTTCACTCTTTTCATCTTTGTAAACAATATTTGAGCTATGAATACATATTTGAGAGTGTTTACAACATGAGGAGCTAGACCCCATTGCTGAGGCGACAGAGGAAGCCATTTTTCCAATAATAAAGTGGTATATTTTTATCTAATTAATTTTTGCAATTCTTTTATGATTATTTACTTTAAATTAAACTTAAAATAATGATTTTTATCAATTAGTTGTGTTTTCTTTTGATAAGTCATGCTTAGGTTAAGGCTATTGATGTCTCATACTTTTGATTTACAACTGTTATTTTGAAAATCTAACTTTGGCAATATTTAGAATCAATTGAACGTATGAATTGCAACCTAATTATTAATACTAACTCATTTGAAAAATTGGCTAATGGTGGAATCCTTAGTCACATTTCTTTCCATAATCTAAAATCAATTTTAATTTAATCTTCTTTATTTTTAGTATTAAAAATTAGGTTTAAAAATCAAATCTTCACAAATCTTAGAGTTTGAGTCCTTTTACCACTATTTCTAAAACACATCAACAGTAAGGGAGCAAAGTGTATCTAGATTGAAGATGCAGTAAACTCGGAGCAGGTGGAGAATCTTGCTTTATGGGAAACTGTCAAATGGGCTAGAAAGCTGAAGCTAGGAAAACTCAACTTTGAATAAGACTCAAAGGCATTGTGGAAGCAGTAACTAAAGGTCATTTGAAAGTCACCTGGGAAGTTCATCATAGTCTAATAGAAACTATAACTAGCTTTCAGGAATTTAGATATTGGAAATGCTATTACATTCTGGAAAAAGCAAATAAAGTAGCAGATATTCTCTCTGAAACTGCTCGTATTAGAAAACTTAACAATGAATGGAGTATTACTCCGCCAATTTGTATTGCTCAATAGTTACAAGACTTTAAATCTATAACAGATTCTTAATTCAATACAATTGGTCTTTCGTAAAAAAAAAAACGTTGGTGTTATTCATTTCTTTATTCACCAATCTACATAATCTAAACCCCACATCTTGAAAATAGTGAACCCCTTTGGTCGATGGCGGGTCCCGGCTGAACAACCTTGAACCAATACGCTTGCGACACATATTCCTTTTTTTTCTTGGTGAATTGAAGATATTTCATAGAAAAACAAAAAATTACGAAGGATTGTCCAGACCGTTGGAAATTCTTATTCCAGCATAGGAGCCTGGAATAAGAGATTCCTCAAACAGAGACTTCTCCTCCCTATTAAAAAGTAAAGGTACATGATTAATCTGAAAAAGAAACTAAATGAGCCATATCAATTTTCATTTGATGCTGAATAAACAATGGAAAAATATTCCTTATCTTCTTGTTATAACCTTGTTTTCTCGCATCCTTAGCTAGTTTATCTTCCACCATGTTGCCAGATATGTGCACAAAAAGAATTCCCAAGAAGTTGTTACAGGATTGTAAATTTCTTATTGCTTTACTGATAGTTGCTTGATTCCTCCAAAAAACTGCATTTCCTTTCCTTGTTGCATAGTCAATTATAGTTTTGCAAGCCCCTTCTACCCAGAAATCAGTCAGCTCCATCATTTCCCCCCAAAAAGTTGTTTCCAGCAAAGCTAATGCTTCAACTTCTTCTGGACTGGTTGCATTGATGGTCCCAACTCCAGTTGTGATAGTTGTACCTGTATTAGTTCTCCCAATTAAACCATATCCTTAAAGAGAATCAGATTCATCAAAGTCTTTCCAAGAAGCATATATATTGAGTTTTTTCTAGTTTAGGTCTGGGGCCCTCCAGTTTTTGTTGACTTGTCTATTTCTTGAAATCTCATTTTCCTGATCAAATAAGTCAGAACTTATAGAAGGTGGAATTGGTGGTCTGCGCTGTTAGAAGGTGGTTCTGTGGCTGAGAATTGGGAAGACAGACAGTTGAGATGGATTAGTGGCTCAGTGGTTTTGAATTGGTTCCAAGAAAGCAGTGAGCAAGAACTTGCTGCCATTGAATTGAGCTGAAGCAATCGAGACTGAAACAACGAGGAGAAGATTGAATGGTGATTTCCAAGGTTAGGAGGTAAAGAAAACAAGAGAATAATGGGTTTAACTGCTTTGTGAGTTTGAATCGAAGAGATGAAGTCTGTTGGTGGTGCTGTCGTGAGATACATGAAGGAATTGGTCGTTGTTGAGTGGACCTTGTGTTGCTGTTAATGCTATTGAGTAGTGAATGCCATTGAAGTGCTTCTGGATGTGAATGACTTAATGGGTTATCTTTTAATGAATGAGTGTAATGCATGGAATGAGTGTGGATGCCTGAGCCAAACAAAAATTCATGCCGGAGTTCCAATCAGAGTTGCACGCTCGTTGAAATGTCTCACAGAGAATGGTAATTAGCAAATGACAGTTGGTCCTGATTTTGTAACCGTGATTTGGGCTCAAGAAAGTAGTGAGTTTAAGCTTTGGCAAGCTTTCCAAGGGTTTGGACTTAGACTTATATTTGAAAAGCTAGGGCTTGATTTATTTTTAGAAAAAGAAGAGTTTTACTTCAAAAGGGATTTTACAAGGGAGAAAACTATAAAAGAGCAACATCAACAAGAGGGAGAGATAACTAGGTTTTTACCTAGTTCTCTTCTCACCTCTTCTACTTCTTTTTGTAGGTTCGCGCGGGGAAGATTTCTCGATGTCTAGGGTTTGCAATTTATTTTTTCAATTCAGTTTTGTGAACTCCAATTATTTTGAGTAACTAATTTTCTTTTATTGGTTAGGGATTAGTTGAATTTTACAATACATGGTTCTATGAATAATAAATTAGTTTTGTCTCAATATTATCGTTCATGTTTCACTACAAATATCTCATGATTGATTGTTAGTTAAGTTGCAAATTGATTGAACTCAAATTGATATCTAAAGCTAATTTAGGGTTTATTATATGTAAAAGTGATACTCCTTGAATATAGTAGCATAAATATGGTTATTGCTTGTAGTGATGCATCCTAGTAATCATATGTGAATTATGACTTTTGTTAAATTGGAGTAGTGCGCTTTCCACGTTCAACTGCATTGATTAGCCTAATTTCGTGAATCTTAATTCTCCTCGGGAATTAAACTTGATTAATGCTTTTTACACGTTAGGTTGTTCTCTTGGTAGAATTCATATTCACATCTTTTAATGTGTTTGTTGATAACTTGAGGAATTTGCGGGATATTCTTGCGATCAAGGTATTCTAGGGGCTTTTGATAAAACGAGATTAAATACCAATTCTAATTATTAGTACAAGAATATGTTTTGTGAATGAAAACGAAACCTTGACCAATGTTCTCATTTTATTGATTCTTTTCTATAATTTCTTAGCTTTCTTAATTAGTTTATTTTACTTTTATTAAATATGAAAAATCCCCCCTTTACATACGATATCGAAATCATATAACAAACCAGACCTCTCTATGGGAACGATCATTTCTTACCCTTGCTTCATAATAAATCATAAGTAGTGAGAAAGTAATAAATAATTTTGGAGTGGTACGACACACATCAGTTTCATCATCCTGTGAAAGATAATGAAGTTTTTTCGTAATAGCTAAGACATCATGAATACACTTCGATAACAATATTTTTATTTTAGTAGAGATTTTCAATTTTTAGAAAGATTTCCAAAAAAAAGCAGACGAGTGTTGGGTACTTGAATCTACAGGGTTTTAACAGAAAATACCCAATTTTTGGTTAGTAGCCATCTTAGATTATCATGTTTTAAGATATCATCATTATTCATGTATAGTTTGATTCTTAGGATCCTCTCAGCAGTGACAGAGTGAAAACTATTTCTAACTTTATCAATATTCCACTTCTTAGTGTCTGAGTCAATTAACTCAGACACAAGTGTTAAAATATTATGTTTTGAACCTACAAAAGTCAAGAGGTTACACTCCATATCAGGTATCCAAATATCCTCCCAAATGTTTATCATTTCACCATTCCCTACTTCCCAGCAACTATATATTTTTATTAATTCAATCCCTTGGAGAATGCATTTCCATATCCAAGAAGCATTGTAGTGCTTCTTGGCTTGGAACAAGTTCCAATCTCTAAAATATTTAGGTTTCAACATAGTGGACCATAAAGACTTAGGTTCATTAGCAAGTCTCCATGCTATCTTGGCAATCATGGTTAGGTTCATTTTTCCCGAGTCTTTAAAACCTAGACCTCCATTGAAATAAGTTTACATAGAAAAGCCCAAGCTTTCATGTAAAAGAATTTTTCATTTTTATTTGTACCCCACCAGAAGTCTCTTTGGACATCATTAATTCTAGTATTTATTTTATTTGGGAGAACAAAACATCCCATATGGTATATAGGTAGACAGGCTAACACAAATTTGTTTAGCACAAACCTACTATCCTGAGAAAGCATCTTACTTTGCAACCCTTGAATTTTTAGTTCCATATTTTTTTTACTATTTTGTCGAAACTTTTGAGTTTTGATCTATCAATAAAAAGGGGTGCTCCTAAGTAAGTATCCTGGATATTGATCTTCTTAATTTTGAGCAACCTAATCATTGTTCTTTGAAGTTTAGGGTGGACTTTCTTACTGAAAAACAAGCCAGATTTTTCAAAATTAATCAGTTGCCCGGAGGCAGCACTGAATTGGTCAATGATGTTAAGAATATTCTTACAACTAACCAGATTTGACTTAGTGAAAAGCAGGCAATCATCAGCAAAAAACAAGTGAGAAACAGGGGAAATATACCTAGAGATTTTAATCCTATGGATATGTTTGGATTTTTCTTTATCTATCAAAAGCCTAGAAAACACCTCCATACATACCAGAAAGAGGTAAAGAGATAATGGGTCTCCTTATCTAAGCCCTCTTTTTGGGTAAAAATGTTTAATAAGATTACCATTGAGGAGAACTGCAATTGAAGCAGTTGACACACACTGATAAATTAGAAAGTACCAATCCTCACAAAAACCAAAATATTTAAAAGTTTTAATCAAAAAATTCCAGTTGACCCTGTCGAATGCTTTCGACATATCTATTTTAATCCCTAATTCCCCATTTTTAGTTTTCATCTTCTTAAGGGTATGTACTAACTCATGAGCTACCATTATATTGTCAGTTATTTATCTAGAAGGAATAAAAGTTGATTGATAGGGTGATATCAATCTGTCTAAGTATAATTTAAGCATATTAGCTAAGAGCTTAGTTGAAATTTTATAAGGGGTATTGCTCAATCCTATACGTCTGAAGTCATTAGAGTTTTGGGGTTCTTATACTTAGGAATAAGAAAAAGGAAAGTCTCATTAAGTTTAGGATTTAGAACCTTTGTTTTGAAAAAATCTTGGATAATAGCAACTACCTAAGGACCTACCAGCTCCCAATTGTGTTTGAAAAAACTCACAGGGAACCCATCAGGGCCTGGAGATTTGTTGGGTTTCATTTGCCTAACCACTTCCCAAATCTCAGTAGGCTCAGGAATGGATATTAGCTTTTCATTTTCATTATCAGAAATAACAGAAGAGATCAATTTGGAAATGTTTTCAATATGACTAAAATGGGAACTACTGAAGATATATGAGAAGTGATTTTTTAGCTCCTCAACAATTTGAGGTTTCTTTGATATTACCTCCCCATTTTTAACAATTAAACACTCAATTTTGTTCATTTTCCTTTTATAAAGAGTTTTTATGTGAAAAAACTTGGTGTTTCTTTCTTCCAATTTAACTATATTATCCCTGGATAATTGTTTAGCTATGACTTCTTGAGAATCATAAAGTTTTTCTAATTCATTTTTTTATTGATATGGGTTTGTTTCAGAGCATAAGGTTTAGTTGAGTTTAATCCTTTTATCTGTTTTAAAATCTTATAAATTTGCCTACTAGGGGCACCAAAGATCTCCCTTCTCCAACTAACTAGGATGTTGCTAGGATACTTAGATTAGAAGTTAAAATTTCAGAAGCACTCTCTAGAAAGGTGTTCCAAGAGTTATGAATGATCTCAATACATGACTTCTCCTAAAACCAAGTATAAAAAAACTTAAAAGGATATTGCTGCTCAGTAGCATAATTGGAAGCTAAGATTAAACTTAGAAGGCAATGGTCAGAATCAATGCGAGATAGATGCATTAGATAAGATTTTTGGAATTGAGATTGCCAATCAGTATAGACATAGGCTTTATCAAGCCTCTCTTAAAGAGCCGTGAATATAGTCACCAATATCATCTTCGGAGGATCAAACACTCTACTCTGTATTATATTGTACTAGGTACTAATTTAGGGATGTTTTTTTTTCTTCCCAGGGATGAAATTGAGAAATTGACGGGTATTTAAATAAGTAACCTCATATAGGGGCTCCCACATTTGTAGAGGGGCTCCAATTGAAGGCAGGGTGACCCAAAAATGCGTTAAGGGGTGTCCTAGGGTCTATGTTAATGTCCATATTACCCTTCTATCAATTAAAACCTAAACAAAACAAATCCTTTTTAATTTTCATTTCATATCAAACTCTCTCAAAACCTCTCTCAAAACCCAACCGTAACCCATTTTCAATTTTTTCTCCATCGAAATTCCTTGTCGATTCCTCGTCGATTCGAAAAATTATTCATCGATTAAACTCAAAAATTCGTGATGAAGAATCATACTAAAGGGGTATAAGTTAGTAGTGATGCCAACCAAAATCAAACTTTTCAACCTAATCAAGAGATTGAAGAACAAACCGGTGGTGAAGGAAATCAAACTCCCCAATCACAACAAATGGTGTATATGAGGTATTGAACAAAACCCATGTTATTTTTAGAACCCAAAAGTGATTGATTTGTTGTTTGATTGTTGTTTTTGTACAAAAAAATTGGTTACAGAAGAATTTACGGTTGGGTTCGATTGGAAAACCCAACCGTAAATGAATGTTCTTAAGATTTTACGGTTGGGTTCCATTCGAACCCAACCGTAACTGGTTTTTTCTATATGTTACGGTTGGGTTATTAAAAAAAACCAACCGTAAATGAAAAGGTAGGAGAAGAAGAAGATGAAATTTTACGGTTGGGTTCGATTCTGAAACCAACCGTAAAAAAATTTGAACTAAATTTTTTTTATGAATTTTACTGTTGGGTTTGATTGGTAAACCCAACCGTAAATAATTATGGTTAGTCAAATTTTTTTGTTGAGGATTATTTACGGTTGGGTTCGATTGGAAAACCCAACCGTAAATACTTCTAGTTAGTTAAAATATTTTGTTGAGGATTATTTATGGTTGGGTTCGATTGGAAAACCCAACCGTAAATTCCCCTGTGTAGGTGATGTTTATTTTTTACGGTTGGGTTCTATATGTGTAACCCAACCGTAAAAAATTTTAAATTTTTAAATTGAACTTGTTTGAGGTGAATTGCTTGGATATTATCTAACTTGTATTTCTTGTATGTTGTAGGAGAAAGAAGAAGAGGGGTAATAATTTAACACCAATTTATCATACTCCAACCCCTCGCCACGGAGTTCATTTATGGGTAGACAATAGAGGCTTGAGAAAGAGCCATCAGACGACTTTTGAGGTAGGGGGTGGTAGTTCTCCTCAACTTGCACTACCTCAATATAATGTTTTCCAGGAATTGGAAGATCTGCCTGTGTTCAGTGGAGGTGCTCTTGTGATTAGAGAACCACCACAAGAACAACAATGGGAGGAACAAGAGACGGACATAGAACAATTTTTCCCTCAAGGAAAGTGTAAAGAAATTTTTGTTGCTTCTGCTGAACCTCAACCGAAGGAAAAAAAGCCAAAGAAGCAGCCAGAACCGAAAGGGAAGCATATTCCCAAACGCAAAGACGTGTTGTGGCCTAAGAATAAGAATGGAAGACCTTGGGGTGAGGCCCCAGATAGGCCTGCTATATTATTTGGTTATCCCCATTCATGGGATGCCAAATTTGCTGAGACTAGGGTATTAATCTAAAAACTTCTCTTGTTTTGTTAAATTTCCGTTTGTTTAACTTCAAGTTAAAAAAGATTGTTTTTATTCTTTGTAGGATCATACACAGGCGATCAAGAAATTGGTTCGTCAAAGGGCTCCACATTGGCCCTTAGATGAAGAATGTATGGCCGTCCAAGTCCTCGTAAATGGTACCGGGTTAGCTCCCGGAATTACCAATTCGATGTTGGAGTATGACAGTGTCACAAGTACAACCTTCAGGGAACGTTATTGGCATGAAACCGATAGGTTTCATCTCCCATTCGGCGAGATGAAAATAACGCCGGATGATGTGCAGTCAATTCTTGGCTTACCAATTGAAGGAAAAGCCATGTATGAATATTTTGACAACAACATTCCCTGGAGTGATCTCTGTGTTCTTGTCAAAGATACACTTGGATGGGAGAAGACAGAAGCCGAATCAGAGTCTAAATTGGCTGCTGGAGATAAACCGTGGGCAACAACGAAGAAAGGTTTAGGTATGACCAAGAAGATCTTGTTGCGTAGTCTGAGTGAGAAGTTTGGAGGAACCCTACAGTTGGAAAAGGATGGGGTCGTCATAGATGAAACCAGAGCTATGCGTACGGCCAAGGCGTATCTGCTATATATGCTTGGTACCATCTTCTTTGCCGACAACTCAGGAAACAGGGTCAACGCTCACTTTCTACAGTGGTTGACGAATCTCCAGAAGACGCATGAGTATTCATGGGGAAATGCTACCCTCGCTTACCTACTTGCCAACCTTAGAAAAGCTTCGAGGGTTAGGGGAACTGAGATTGCTAGGAATACTGGTCTTCTTCAGGTAATTATTGTTGGAATTTCAATGTTTAAATTCAGATTTTTTTTTTTTGCGCATTATCTTATGTTTATTTATTATCTTCATAGGCATGGGTCTATGATCACTTTCCGAGCCTGACTCCTAAAACGAAGCCGAGCGGTGATGGTACTGGACCTACAAGAAAGAAATTCATCTTCACCAGTACTCAGGCAAAGCATAAAGAAGTGCAAATAACAAAGATGAGAAGTGAAATTGATGCTTTCACCGTTGAAGATATTGTTTTTGATCCTTATGTGAAGATTAACATAGATGATGATGGATATGTTGAAGATTTACGTCAATTGTCGGACGTGGCAGGCTACAACGGGCCTTTATACCATCCGTTTGGGTTCGTGATGTGCAATCCAAGGTAACACACGAAGCCTTTAAGTGTGTGAATGACTCGACGATCGAAGGCCCAAGCATCGTGCTCAACTACAACCCAACGCCTTCGGTCACGGTTTGGAACAACCGCTATCAACCAGAATACCAAATCCAAAGGGAGGAGGTAAATCCATCTCCGGGCACAAAATAGGCGGAAGAAGATTACTTGGATTGGTATCGCCATTTTGGTCATCCAAATGTCATTAACATTGATCCAGAAACTATGAACATACTTCAAAGGGGTCAAGGAAACAACACAGAAGATGGTTTTTGGAAGAAAGCATATTTCAATTTGGTACGTAAATTACTTTTGTTATTAATGTTTTTAAGATTTATTACTAAAGACTCAACCAAATTTTATTTTCATATGTGAATAGAAAAATAAGGTGAAAAAGAAAGCACTTGTATTGGCAGAGTCTATCACTCCATGCCTAAGTAGAGTTGATGTGACGACGTCTGACCAATTGAAGAACCTGCAAGGCAAAATTGGGAAGCTTCATGAAGCAGACGAAGATGAGACGACAAGAAATTTAAGGAGGAGTAGATCCGGTACAAGAGATGCGACTACTAGCCAAAAAGAGCCGCAACCTAGTGAAGAAGAGACACATGATGAAGTCGAGGATGTGCAACGTGGTGCACGTACTCGTGGCGGTCGTGCTGGTGCTCGTACTCGTGGCGGTCTTTTGCTGCTCCTCATAGTCGTTATCTTTCGAGCAAAAAAAGAGCTTGTCAAACTCATCGACCTACCTCTCCTCCTTCTCCCTAACTCTATGTTTATTCTAACAATTGCGTGAAACTAAGGTTTTTTTCTTTTGTGGGTGTATTATGACTTTAGTTAGAATGTATGAAAAAGCTTTTATCTTTAAATTTGTCTAGCTCATGTTTTATTTACAAAAATTTCAAGTTGGAAACCAAGCAAAGGAAAAATCAAGTCAAAAAACTAAAAAAAATCATATTTACGGTTGAGTTTTGGCTGAATACCCAATCGTAAACCTGTCAGTATGATTATTTTTTTCAGTTTTACGGTTGGGTTTTGGCTGAAAACCCAACGTAAAACTGTAATATTTTTCATGCCAGACTTACGGTTGGGTTTTCATCCAAAACCCAACCGTAAATATTCCTGGATCATTCAAAATTGGATTCTAGTATTTGTGTTGTTTTCAATTTTTGTTTGTTTGAATGACCTAATTTACCTTCAATCTAGTTAAAGTGATTGAATAAGTTTAAAAATTTGATTTTTAAACCCAAATTTTACCTTAAACTCAATGCTCTAAAGGATGTTTTACGGTTGGGTTTTCAGCCAAAACCCAACCGTAAATATTCCTGGATCATTCAAACTTGGATTCTAGTACTTGTGTTTTTTTCGGGTTTTCTTTGTTTGAATGATCCAATTTACCTTCAATCTAGTAAAAATGATTGAATAAGTTTAAAAAATTGATTTTTAAACCCCAATTTTACCTTAAACTCCATGCTCCAAAGGATGTTTTACGGTTGGGTTGGGAAGCCTAAAACCCAACCGTAAATATTGGATGAAATTGTCTGGAAGTAGAACTAAAAATTGGTTTTTACGGTTGGGTTGATTGTCAAATCCCAGCCGTAAATCATCCTGTAGAAAATAAAAATTAAATTTTTTTACGGTTGGGTCCGATGCTAAAACCCAACCGTAAACTGTTACGATTTGGTGTTCATCCCTGAACTAACGGTTACGGTTGGGTTGGGAAGAACACACCCAACCGTAAATAGCTTTTACAGTTAGGTTCGACATGAAAACCCAACCGTAAAATGCTCTGAATAAAAAAAAATCATCTTTTTTTACATAATTTCATCAAATTTGAGCCATTAAAAGACCAAGAGTTTAAGTTAGAGGTATACTTCACTACTCTAGTTGATTTAATCAAAATCTAGGTTTTTTTAAGAAACCCTAAAATTTTTTCTTACATTTCTTCTAATTTTTTTTTCCCACCAAACTAAAAAGAATTTTTTTTAATTTAACTTGATTAAATATAAAATTATTTAAAATTAATTATGATTAACTTAATCTATTAATTAATTAGTTTTACTAATGCTAACTAATCATTGATAGTTTATAAAAATATCATAATACGAGATTTTAAATTTTATTTTAAATATGGAAACCCCTATACGAGGTTACTTAAATAATGTTCCTTCAAATATCAATGAGTCCTATAAAACGAAAATCTCACCACTCGACGTAGTTAAAAGAAAAATGAAGATAAAGTAAATAAGCAAATAAGCGGACCCAAACACTCTCTCTCTCGAAACAGTAGAGAGTCGGTATTTGTAGAGAGAGGGAGAGAGAGAATCCATGAAAACTGCAATTTGGGGAAGAGTTTTTCTTTCACCCAATCATATCTTCAACAATAAACCAGGTTTTTGTTTCTTCTTTTCTCTCTTCACCACAAATCTTTCATTCTATTATCTGTTTCTTCTCTCCCTTCCATTTTTTTCTTAGTTCTTATAGTTTTCTCTTTGATCGTTTGTGTTTTTTCATTAAATCACCTAATTGTATGAAATTCTATGTTTATGCTGATTAAATTATGTTGAGTAGTTTCTTTATTGGATTTCTGTATGAATCATTATCCATAAATTTTCTTATGGCGTTATGAAAGCTTACTGTATCAATTGTGGGGATAATCTTGTCTTAATTCGTTATTTTTGTGCGAAAAATCAGACAGAATTTACATTAAGCAAGAGGAATCATAAATTGATGCATTTTGTCCTCAAGAATAGAAATTAGATTTTTCAGAGGATTTATAAGCTGCAGTGAACATTTTGACAAATTAAATTGATTTATTAACTTTGTGGAACTAGAGCAAACCGATTACTCATAGGAGTAGGAAATTTGAGTCTGTTTTATGTGTTTTCAGAATAAGAGTAAATTAAAATCTTAAAATGGGTATGGGATTTGATTCTTGAGTTGAACATATTTGTTTTACTTGCCTATAACTGTTAGTTTTATATACCATAGTATAAAGTGGACTTTTGTTATTAAGTAGAGCTGGAATGAAATCAGAAAGTGGTTTTTCGAGTTTATAAAATCATCAGGCTGTTTTATTAAAAATCGTTCCATAGAAATATGATTCTCCCTCTGGTATTCCTTTTGATTGAGTTGTATCTTGTATTTACAACCAATTTTATTTGAGTTATATGTATGCATTGCAGTTTAACTTGCAGTGAGGTATTGAAATAACAAAGAGTTGTCAAGTTCTAGTTATATATGCCCACCATAGAAAGTTTTGGTTACAGATTTACAAGTAAACTAGGCGCACATCAGTGTGTGAGAGGGAAAAGATTAACGCATGGCCAATTATATGTTGTTACATCATACTGATTGTTAACCTAAAGCAGCCCCTCTAGTTGGATGGCGTATTTCTTTTCAAAAGAGGATTTAGGAATAGCTACACTTATAGCCCAATGGGATTCACTCTTTTCATTGGAATTCCCGAATTATCGACAAAACTATAAGATTTAAATCGTACTTGTGTCTGCCTGGCAGGTCGTGTGTTCATACTTACATATCCTTCCGAGATGATTAAATATATCCAGGGTTTTTTTGGAATTAATTTCAAAGAATAAATTATGAGGTTTTGGTAATATAATGTTTGGGTGTGAGGAAGTTTCATGTCTTCCATAATATAGAGTTGACTAGGCTCAGTTTGAACTGATCTTAGCTATATATCAATCTATTTAACTAAAAGTACTGATCAAGTTGCAAGGCTTAGTTTGAACTGATTTTAACAGTGTCAATCATTTTAAATATATATACTGATATCAAGCTGCAGACGTGGTTGTGGTCAGGTTTCAAGATAATACATGCCTGTAGTGTATGTCTTGGAACTTCTTTATGTTATACAGTCATGCTTCTAGTTTGTGCATACATTTGTGAGTGTTAACTGATCCCCCTTAATTGATACCTTACCGTATTTATCGGGAAGTAACAGCAAATCTTTAAACCCTGAATGCTTTTGTGAAGTTCATTTGATATAATCTATTAATGATTTCAACCCAATACTTTAAGAACTTGCCAAACAATTTTACAATCATGTTTCCAAAGCTAAGAGAATAGAAGTAAGTACAACATAATTGTTTTGTGTATAAATCTCCTATTAGACCCATAAACTATTGACCTACACTGTTATGCCTTCTACTAAAAGTTCAATCTTGCGGAGTAGTTACTAATTAAGATACTATCATGCTAGAGGTACCTAAAGGTTTGTTATTCATGTGAAGCTCGAGCAGAGTGTATTCGTATGTGGGTCCGTTACTTGTTTCAGAGAGAGTAAGTGTAGATGTGATGTCAGAGTAAAAGGTCCCTTGAGGTTGTGATTTCAGATATCTTAAATCGTGGAGTGTTCTTGTCTGTGGTTTGGGTCCTTTATTTACTCCTTGCGCAAAACTTTTTAGGGTAAATAGTTGTTAACAAATAACAGGCAATTGTATTTGCTTGAGAGAATGATTTACGCATCACTGATTAAGAAATCATGTGTGGTATATGCATCCCACAAGGCCCATACAAATGAAGCCTGGCACGAGTATGTGCAAAGATATCCGTTTCCCCATAAGGTGTAAGAGTTATATCTTATGTCCTACCTCTCAGCACTTATTCCTCAACCAGAGTCCTCCACATTGGAAAAAACCTCGAAGTTAAGGTTCTCGTTTATGTGCTGAAGTTACTCATATTTCTTTCCGTCACCTTTTTTTTTTCATTCTAATATTCAAAAATTAATTAACCTAATATTTGCAATGTATAAACAATTTTGATGACTTGATTTCTTCAGTGTAATATGTTTTCTTCTTTTCATGACCTTGTACACTTTATGAATGAATCTCAGTTTACCCAATCAGAAGTTGTAGTATTGCAATTCAAAATAAGGAGTTCCTAGTTCCCTCAACTTGTTTAATTTCTTCTTATCTATAAGTTAGTTCAAATACCTGTCTAATGCATTTCCATGGCTTCTGTGCGTGCAGGAGGGGATACTTACTCCATTTATAAGGGAAACTGTACTAATCGAGGCATTCTTCTGACGATATCTGCTGCTGGACCAGGAAAAGGTGGTGGATTATTAGAAAGGCCAACCATTGAGAAAACTACTCCTGGACTGGAGTCTGAGTTTGACTTGAGGTATAGATCTAAAGCTTTAAGTTGATTATATACAATGTGCTTCCATGAGTTGTTACAGGCATAGAAGACTATATAGTTCTGTGCTGGAGATCGGGATGAACATTACCGGGATCTTTTACTTTCCTTTTGTTTAGTTCTGCTTCTTCTCTGATTTAAAAGTGATGAGCATGAAAACATTAGTTTACAGAAGAGCTAATTTACTAAATCCTGAATAAAATTAGGTAATAAACATTTCCATTCATTATTTCCAATGAGAAAATTCCTGTGAAGTCTCTTCCAGCAAATACTTATGTTTTCACGTTGAAATGCCATTGGTTTCTTGGTTCAAAAGAAATATGTAAAGATGCAAATACAATGCCAAAATATACACTTATATGACTTTTGTGCGCAAAGAAACAAAGCAAGAAGGGGACTCAATACACCTGCTACTATCTATATGTCATTTTCAGAAAATCAAGGAAAACAGCACCTCCTTATCGCGTATTGCTTCACAATGACAACTTCAACAAGAGGGAATATGTTGTTCAAGTTCTAATGAAGGTTATCCCTGGTATGACACTTGATATTGCAGTCAACATTATGCAAGAAGCACACATCAATGGGATGGCAGTGGTAATTATTTGTGCTCAAGCTGATGCTGAAGAACACTGCACACAACTAAGAGGTAACGGCCTGATAAGTTCAATAGAGCCTGCGAGCAGTGGTGGGTGTTGAAACTCATAAGGAAAATGTGAGGCTCTGTTAGCACTCATCCTTCGAGCAAATCTTAATATTAGAAATCAACATTATATGTACATAACCTGAAAATGTCTATGCATGTATGAACCTTTAGTTCTCAAGTTCATCAAATCAACTGGTGACAGTAGTTATATTCAAGGTTGTCTAGTAATAGGAGTACCGGAAACCTGGTTGTCTGATGCAACTGTATAGTCTTGTGAAGTGTGAATGACTAAGACATTAGGACTGGGATATCATCTCTGTTGAAGGTAAAATGTTTGACCTCAACTTTTTCATTACAATCTATTGAAAATAGGCCTAAGTTTCTAAGATTTTTTTGTTGGGAGGTGGGTGAGAAGAAACTAGTCAAGTGTCAGTTGAGACACTTTAAAGTCTACTTAAAGCCCTTGCATTAAAAAAATTGGCGAATTTTAGACAATTTGTGAACAGTTGATTTTCGTCAAGCTCCACCAGAGCAGTACCCACCCTCTGATAGACTTGGCCCTAGATGGTAGACGAACTAGTCCCTCCCCGACTTAGGATGTTAAATCTCAACAAATTTTGCTGGGTTGAAGTTTCAAAATGAGAAGATTTGGATATAATAATTTTATGTGCCTTTTTATGTTGCTGCGTGAGTTGATTTCTTGATATTGTGATTTTAATGGTGAGAACATCCTTGTGAAGGCGGTGCTTGTTTCATCTCTATGGAAGCCTGGATTTCTGGAACTGGTTTTGGAGACAGAATTATTTTTCCTTTTCTAAAACATTAATGGTCTCAAGGGAGTCCTGGTATGAAAAGTTGGTGTTTGTTTTGGGTCAACACTAGTTTGTTTCCTTCCCTCAAATCCTTCAACTTGTCGAGGAGCAAGGTTACGGTTAATATTGGAAGGAGTCCTGTAAATGTATCAAAGATTTCACTGATCACGTAAGCTTCATCCAGTAAGTTTTTTAAACTGCATCTATGTAATCAGTATGTCGAACCAAAACAGATAAAAAAAAACTGCAAAATTAAGACAAAATAATCTTACATATCATAAATGACAGACATGCAGCTAAATTTATCGATCAGTCCAAAGGTTTAATTGTCTTAAAAAGAGTTTCGGTTCTTGTCAGGAGCAGGAGGAGGTGAAATGTAATATCCATCACCACACACGTGTAATATCCAACAATACACCTTCCCATCCATGCATCTCGACACGAGTTTTTCATGCACTCCCGGTATACTGAATAGGAAATCAAATCCTCATTGTTCACTAATTATTTACTTCTACTTTTCCTTGTGATCTTTTGAAACTACAAAAATCTTTCCGCTAAACCAATCATCGTTATCTTTATCGATCCTTGGCAACTTAATTTCAAATACTGCATTTTAGTTACTACTACATACAGTGTGAGAAAGAGATCATATATGACGACCGGTAATATTGATAGAGGGCTGATTAGTCCACTTTTGGCAGTGATCTTTGTGATGTATTTGATTGTGCTTGGTCTTGCTAGCTGGTCACTGGACAAATACATCAACGGCGAGCAACATCACCCTCGTACGTATCTACACTACTAGGCCGCTGCAATAGTTTTTTCTATAATTGTTTCTAGCAGCTTTGTCTCAAATATGTCACATCACTTTTATATACCTTACTCTTGCAAATATATATTATACTGTGAAAGAGACGTATGCGCGATGATTCTGGAACTAGATAATTAGGATTAGGAATATAACACTCGAGTTTTATTTGTCAATGAAAACAAAAGGAGTAAAAGTGATGGATGACTGGAAAACTGATCAATTAAACAAAATGTCTTTTATTTTTTTTTATTTTTTCTTAATTTATAAGAAGGGAAGAATATATTGATAAAAAGAATGTAAAATTTGAGTGTAAAGACTACCATGGTGTTCGACATAATATAAAATTTGAATATAATGTTGGCGTTTTTATCAAACAATTAATATATAAAGAGTATGCGGACTACATCAATGCATTGCCGTGTCTAAAGATTTTGCATCCAGTAGATATTAGCTTTTTTAGTAACTAAGTATACTTGTAGCATTTTTAGTAAGGAAGTATACGTGTGAAATATAACATGAAGGTCCGAGGTTCTCATAGATCATTCCATCACTTACAGAATTGTCAGAAATTGCTTGTTCAAACTCTTGGAGAAAAAGGTGGAAATCTTTTTATTGGCACCATGCATGGATTCACATATCTAATTAATCTCTATCTTCTAACTTTCCGAGCTGCAGATTTAGGTGGTAATCCAGCGACAAGTTTTGTGTTGGTGTTTGCTCTCTTAGCCAGTGTATTAGGTGTATCCTCCGTCATAACTGGTCTGCTCCACCATCGAGTTTGGTGCAGTGAGACTCTGGGCAGTGCTGCTTCACTTGCTATCATTTCCTGGGCTATTACTGCTCTCGCCTTTGGGTATATATATGCATACAAACACCACTTGTCTCACTCTCGTTCTTATGATGTTCAGCACTAATCAAAAGCTTTGTATGTATACTGATTTTTCTCTTGTTTCTTGGTTATCTTGTTGATTTTCTAGTCTTGCATGCAAGGAGATATCTTTAGGAGGACATAGAGGAAGGCGTTTGGTAATATACGGTTTTCTTTTGTGGCTTAATTTGAATCTTGATATAAAAGCATGAGTACTGTTAATTGGAGGGAGGAAATGGATTTGAGGAGGAAAGGAATTGAGGTGGAATTAATTTATTTCTTTTACCATAATAGAATTAACTAAGTGATTTTTCCATATTGATCATATTTTTAACCTAAATTTATTTTCGGGCTACTAACTTTTTTTTATTCGTCTCGAAGACGTCTCGAAGATTCTACGATCAACAGCTATTTAAAAAACAAGAATCATGGTGGTAAATGTTGCAATGCGATAAACCTTCCTCCATACCAAAAACTCTGCAATTTATAAATTTTGATGTTGATAATCTATCCTCTGAATTGAGTTTTTTTAGTTTTTAAAATTTGAGTGTCATTTTCCTTCCATAATACAATTGATAAAATTATATTTACATGCAATTTCTATTTTAATTAGTGTTTTGATCGTGACTTTTTAAAGTGACCTTTTATTGTCTAATTCAGATTTATTTTTGTTTTCAAGTGATCTCTAATTGTCTAATTCGGATTTATTTTTGTTATTAGAAACGGGAATTTAAAATCACTAAATTAGTATATTAAATTGGCTCTAAATTAGTATTTTAAATTGTTTTTTTTTTTAATATAGTTTACACTTTTTATCAATAGTCCATAAAAAATAAGTACTTAAACAAACCAAACAGACTTTTGTAATTATTTTACATAGCTCATAAAATTATATACAATTATAGCCCATAATAATTTGATAAAACATCAAATCCCTAGTTTAAAAATAAATAGGTACATAAATATTTAAGGTCATTTCTTCAATTTGTTCTCCACTTCTAAGTTCACAGCCTTTGCAGTAGCTTCATCGATGTTACCTATCAAATAAAAGGCGCCTGCTCAGGAAGACCATCTAATTCACCGGAAAGGATTAGTTGAAAACCCCTAATGGTTTTTGCTAGACCAACATATTTCCCTGGAGAGCCCATAAATACTTATGTTACGAGGAAAGGTTGTGATAAGAGCCCGTAAATACTTCTGTTACGAGGAAAGGTTGTGATAAGAAACTTCCGTAAATACTTCTGTTACGAGGAAAGGTTGTGATAAGAAACTTCTCCTATGAGGAAGGGTTGTGATAAGAAACGTTTAATTTTTCATACTCTTGCCACAGTTAAACGTTTGATTTTTCATGTTCTTCAGATAATTCGTCCAATCCGAAGATAGCTATAATATTCTGATTTTTATAATTAAATTTATAAAGGATAGGCGATACCCTTAATTAATTTTAGTGCAATCATGATGAAAAAAAGAATTTCTTAGAATTTTTTTTTATATAGATTTTAGTGTAATCATGATTGAAAAAAAGAACCACATCTTAGAGATTTTTTTTTATATAAATTATGTTTATTGAGTTTTAAGAGAATGTAACTAGGAAAAGAATCAAAACTTTAGTTAATTACATTTTGATTGATTTTGTTGAGGAGATTTTTTCTAAGGCAATAATTAAAAAATATATATCCTCTTATCAATTTTATGGAATTATGATCGAGAAAAAAGAACATTATTTTAGGAAAAACTAAGAATTATTGTTTAGTTTATTTTTGGAAAAGTAAGAACTAGGGTTTATAATTGGTCAATTGTAAGATTATGTGAGATTATGAGAGAAGAATTATAATTAATTTGAAGTATGGTTTAGAAAAGAGTTAAGGTTTATTTTGATTTTGAGGAAGAAGTAGAATTTAAGTTGGATATTTAGTTAATAAATGGTTTTTGTTTTAATTTAAATTTTTGGGCTATGAATAATAAATACATGACCTATTTAAGGGAAGCCATTATATACGATCCACGATAATTTGATAAAACATCAAATCCCTAATTCAAAATAAATAAATAGTTAATTATGTAATTTTTATAATTAAATTTATAAAAAATAGTCAATACTCTCGATAAATTTTAGTGTAATCATGATTGAAAAAAAGAACCTCTTAGAGATTTTTTTTATATAAATTATGTTTATTGAGTTTTAGGAGAATGTAAGTAGGAAAAGAATCAAAACCTCAGTTAGTTACATTTCGATTGATATTATTGAGAAGATTTTTTATGAGAATAATTAAAAAACATATACCCACGTTTAATCTTTATGGAATCATGATCAAGAAAAAAGAACATTATTTCCGGAAAAACTAAGAATTAGGTTTAATTCTTAAGAGAATAATTATAATTAATTTATAGTATGATTTAAAAAAGAGTTAGAGTTTATTTTAATTTTGATGAAGAAGTAAAATTTAAGTCAGATTATTAATTTATAAATTAAGACTTGTTTGGTTTTTTGTTTTAATTTAAATGTTTTAGGCTATGAATTATAAATACATAAGCTATATTTAAAAGAAACCTTAAATCATATAAAATCTTTAAACTTATTTCCATCCCACATACCTTCCCTCCTCATATCCCTTTCTTCCCCCTATTAACAATACTATATACAGTAGGAAAAGAAAATGATAACTTAACACCGAAATTTCAGGCGGTTACAAAGTTTCTCAATTGTTAAACCACAGCCAACTTACAGTCTGCAATTCTTTTCAACAGTATAACAAAATTCCGGCCTTTCCTTTGTTCTCTCCATGCCTAAGCTTATGACGCTTGGACAAAATAATTGATCTAGTTAAGGGTAGGTGTACAGTATTATAGTTTCACATATGTAAGGAAATTGTTCCATATGAATGGTCACTTTGTTTTGATTAGAGTTGCCATTTTAGTTTTACTGGATGTCTTCAGAGGGACGACCATAACTAGGATCAAACTAACATTAAATATGTCTTTGTGCGCAGCAAACCCTGGAGGCATTTATAATGATAGCTACAGTGGCACAGTTGCTGTACATGGGGCTGTTGCATGTTGGCATGGTGAATAGTAGATACGGCCCTGGTTATAATCATCCATTTGGGAATCAACCGTACGAAACTAGTGATCCCGTGGTGGTTTGACATTTTTAATTTTGGCTTTGCATCAGTGGTACACGAGTATTTAGCTAGCTTTTATATAAAAAGATACGTGTGTATATATGTATATACGTATCAAGTCAATAAGGACATTATGGTTCGCTAACTCTGGTCGGATGTTTTGATTTGATAAACTGTGGGTTATAATCCCAAAGGTATCACTATCACTTTTTATCCATAAAATACCCAATTTAAATAAAATAAAATAAAAATCCTATTTGAACAAAACTGTCTAAATTACCCACCGACCAAATCACTCACATCCTATTAATTCAACCTAAACCCCATTCTTCTATAATAAGTACTACCATCACTATCACCACTATCGTCAATCAGCAACATCACCACCACTAGCGCCACCACCAATATAAGCACCACCCCACCACCAACTGACATTCTTCTTCTGGTTTTTTATTAAAACTGTGCATCGTGTCGATCTACCCTCGGTTCTCAGATATACAACAGGTACTGAATCGACCCATTCTTGGTTCGGTTTTAAAACCGGTCTGACTCGGCTCGGTTCCGAAATTTTTTCTTCTGTTTTTACCGATTCGAATCCTTTAACAAAAAAATCAAAATAAATATTTTTCCTTTCAATCTCTTTCTCAACTTTACAAAAATGTTACATATATATATACATATATAATTTTTTTTTTATAACAAAACATACTACAGTGAATCAAAGTCCAAATGAGGTTTTGAATTTCAAAAAGAAGAAAATTACAGTCTCAATGTTAAAGATTCATAAACACAGGCCTCGGTTTTTATTGATAGGTATGCCTATCACAATCACAAACACCCTTTCAGATTTTGCGGTGGTGGTGATGGTTTTAAGTGATTGTGGTGATGAGTTGCAGAGGATGGTGATTGTTGGGGACAAAATGATGTTCGCCTGAAGTGACGTCATCACGTCCCGAAGTGACGTCATCATCATGTCCCGATCCCGAAGCGACATCATCACGTCCCGAAGCGACGTCATCATCACGTCCCGAACCCGAAGTGACGTCATCACGTCCCGAAGCGACGTCATTACGTCCCGATCCCGAAGTGACGTCATCATTTTCCTGAAGTGACGTCATCAAGTCCGATGCCCAACTTGGACTGAACCCCAATTTGGACCGAAGCAACGTCATCATTTCCTATAATGAAGTCATCAATCCCGATGCATCAAGTCAAGAACACGTGGCGGATCCCGTTGACACATGGCGAAACGTGGTGAATCCTCTACGACACATGGCGAGCTTAGAAGAATCTCCATCAACACGTGGCGAACCTTGATGACATGTGGCGAAAGGCTTTTTAATAATTATTATCTATTTTATCCCTATAAATACAATTTTAGAGAGAAGAAGAGGGGGAATTTTGGCCCGATGGAGGCTTCATCTGCTTCATTCTCAACTGTAACCCAGAGATGAATAAAAACTCCAACTTCATTTCCGGTGGATGTAGGCTAATCATGGCCGAACCACGTTGAATCCTTTGTGTTAATTTCATTTTCGTCTATCCTTTATTATCATTTTTGGTTGTTTTTTGCCAATGAGAAATTCGGCAGAAACAATTTGACGCTAGAAACAGGGACAAGTAATGGATTTATCCAACCTATCTCACTGGAAACATGAACAATTGAGAAAAGGATATCAGAACCAAGCTTGATGATATTCAAAGACGGGATGGAATTGCTTACCATCAGGTTCAATTCCGAGGAGAATCAACAACAACAACAGTTTACAGATTAACCAAGAACTTTGACTTTATCTCGATTACATGATCTTTCTCCTCACGGAATCTTCTTTTGGCTCTTCACACAATCATCCTGTCCCTTAATTTTTGTTGCTTTGCACAAGTTTTGAAACCAAGTACTGTTTCTGTTTTCAAACAAAATTTTGAGAAAACTCACAAAAAATCTGTTTTTCACGAGAAATCTTATTTTCTTTTGAAACTTTGTCTCAAAATAAGTTTTGTTTACAGATTGGTAACATACAAATCATGAATTACTAACCCATTCAATTGATTTCAAAAACTCTAAGCATTAAAATTACAATTTGATTTGGGAATTCTTCTCATTAATTTGATTAGCTTTTCTTCATGAATTAATTCCTGCAAAAAACGATTTGAATGATTGGGTTTTGTCTTGAATGAGCAAAAGATTGCAGGGAAGGATATTCTGCTAGATTAAAATCACAACCAACTTCATGCTGGAATTATTCCAAAAATTGCACGAAAAGTGCTTGAAGAAATGTGTGAATGAGAAATTCATCATTCTAAATTTTAATGTTGCACCTCTTTTTCATCTACATCAAGTGCAACCAATTCAATTACTTTTCATAAAAATTCAGTTCAATTTAAGCTGCTGAGTGAATTTGTTACTGCCGAAGATTTCATCATTTCAATTCCTTATGAAAATATGAGATGCCAGCAAATGAAAAAGGAAGCTCTAAGATTGTTTTCTTTGAGCTGGTGCAAACAGTATTCATCATACAGCAACGAACACAACACTGCATATCCAGCTTATACTTCATCACGAAATACCAAACAGTATTCATCATACATGAAGAGCATGAACTAATAGCGAACCATTCGTTGTTGCGGTATCTAGAACACATCATACTCGTGATAGGATAATACATTCAGTATTCTCTCTGAACACCATCAAAACTGGTTGCTCTCCACCAGTCGTGCACATTGAATCCTCGTTAGATTGCATGAAACGAAAGATCTTCATTTTTGAACTGTTTGCGACTTTGATTCCGATACAAGAACTGGACTCCAGTGGGAATGGGATTTTCAGGCTTCCTGGCAACTTGGCGATGGTGTACATAATTGATTTTGGTTGAATACCCATCTTGGAATTGAACAGGGTTGAAGAGATGATTTAGAATCACCTGGCTATGTGCTTTTGTACTTCTTGGGAAAAAGTTTTTCATAACAAGGAACGGAACAACAACAACAAAAAAAAAAATTATTACTGAAGTCGTTGCCTCATGGTCAATATTTGTGGCAGCTAGTAAATCATGATTCTCCTGTTCGCAACTGTGATTCAATCTCTGATTTTCTTCAATGTTGTTGTCTTGTTTCATGCATAGCAACTTGTACTACAAGTATCTCTATCAACCCAAGTAAGGGCTCAAACCTGCCAGACATCAGTGGATTATAGCAAGGATGGTTCCACATCCAGAACCAGTACATGAAGAAATCAAGCTCGCCAAATTCCCATTATCTCGCTGGCCTAGCTACAAGCGCACTCTCATCTTCATTTACCCACGAGATCGAAGACTAGAGGTAGCAGTTATGACTAAGTCTTGCCTCGGCTATGGATCCCTGAACTTGCAGCCATGAAATGCAGAGAATGAGACTAAGAAATGCAAGAGTAGGCACATAGACAACAATGAAATGTAACTTTAACGCCACAACAATATCAAGTGACGAATGGTCATATAAATTGAGCTTCTCAACTGGATTGCTGCAGCCGACTAGCTCGTCACAGCCTAAAGTTCAAAGTTCAGTTTAAGGAAGACGAAACTGTACATGGGATCTTTTTTCTTTAATGATTACAAACATGATAAGTACCATGTCAGTTGACAACTGACAGGCTTTTGGATATCTTCAACACTTCTCTTGGGCTTCTTCTAGCGGTTCTTCATTTTTTGCCCGCTAGACTTTTCACATCTTTATCACTTTCATCTAAATTGGCACTTATCTCGGGACTACAATTTGTGATATTAGTCGGCAAGACTCTCGCGAAAGAGCTAAGTACTCCATATTCTTCTTTGATCTAAAATTTTCTCTTGCTTTAATTTTTCTTGTTTGTATAAGTCATGAAAATGATTCTTATTGAAAGGTGAAAAGGCTAAAAGGACACCCACCACAATTATCGGAATGTCTAGTGCAAATAGGCATTGGCGCGTATAAAAAATAAATAAATTACGCCCAATGAGTAACCTGACATGCGACCCGTTCCGATTGCTACTTTCAATTTGAATTCCTAATTGACTTATACATTTTTGCAAGATTCAATAATTTATACTATTGGATGAGTGATAATTCAACAAGTATATGAATTGGAGAGGAGTTTCCAGGGAGAGATAGGGCTGGAACAACAGCTGGGAGCTACGCTTGATGAAAAGATCAATAAGTTAAAGCTGGACGGAAAGGAAAATGAAGTAGTTTAGAGAATTAAAGATGCATTCTCGCCAAGTAGCCGTATGGTTTCAAAATCGACTCACCAGGCTAAAAATAAAGACAATCAAACAACTATACAATGTACTTAAGCATGATTTTGAAATTCTCTCAAGGGAAAATCAGCATCTTCGACAAGAGGTTATGGAACTAAAAAGCAAGCTTGACTATCACAAGTACTGTGTGCAAACATCTATACATTACGTAGGACAAGCGACACCAATGGAAACTGATTATGTCCATGATAAAGTCGTCACTGAAAGCACAAGGATGCCTGCCGCTATCGAACCCATATACGATGTACAACAAGGAAGAACCATCCATTCAAATCATATATCAGGGTGCAACACTTCTTTGTTTGGCAATAAGAACAATTATTCCACAACCTCCCTCCCTTATTGGTATGTTTGATTTGGTGATTTTTCATTTATCAACATTTCCTTTAGCTGCACAAAGAGGAGATCTTGTTTCTGCCAAACAGATTTTGGATGATATTAATGCTCAGCTGACTGGGACTCGAACGAGGACCATATCACGCCAGAAGAAGGCAGAGATTGAAGAAGACAAGCTCAAAATGACAAAAGAGACTGGACAGAATAATGAAGCAATCTGGTGAGATTTCATCCAGAGATGGTCGCTCTCATGCTTCCTGTACAAGGAAGCATCTTGAATGGTACAAAGACTCCAACCAGCTTACACGATCCACTCTGATAATCAACTCTCAATATTTGCATTTCTAAGCTCAAAAAAAAAAAATATATATGTATTCCACTCTAAACAATCAACTCTCACTTGTGTGAAAAACATATTTTCATTTCTAAGAAAAAAAAAAAATCTTCAAAGAAGTACGTACATACAATCAAAGAATGCAGGAGTTTCCATCTCTTTAAGCGGCACATTTCAGTTGGATCACCTGGGTGATGACGATGATAACTTCAATATCAAAGTTCCATAGCACTGAACAAACTTCTTAATTAAATTCTCAAGTAAACCATCAAGTTTAGCAGTGTCATGGGTACCGTTCACAAGAGCAACTCTATTTTTTTCGTCAAATTTGGACTGTGTTCCAAGCTCACAACCGAAATATTTTGTGGTATAGAAGGAGTTTCGATGGGCGAGCCATTTGCTTTTTGCCTCTGCCAATTAATACTGTTCTTCCAATTCATGTTGGACAACCATGAGCGGAATCATTCCAACAAGAAAATGACATGTCAGGTGGTGGAAAAGTGCGTTCAGACTGGAATAAATACCTTCTTGAAGATGTTGTTGCTCCTGCTTATGGTCGACTGCTCGAAAAGAAGCTAGAGGTGGCCACTAGATCTCCTCAAAGCAAGCAAGTTTTCTTGATTTGCAGCAAAAACAACATCAATTTGAGCATCAAAGAGATTGAAATAACGAAGCCCATCTCCCGAATCAACAATACCAGGACTGAAGTTATGATATGTCGAGTTGAAGAACAACAATCAGCCATCGCTACTGGGAGAACATAAAGTGACCGGTGCATTAGCAGGAAAAAATGTTATCAAATACTGAGTAGAAAGGATTTGATCGCCTCTTATTGGCTACTTTGGAAGAACTAAAACTCTTATTCATCCTTACTGCACCAACTGTACTAGGCTTCCCAAATGAAGAGAACGAAATTTCATTTCCCATATTTGTTTCAACCAATCACAATCTTCCCACTTTCACTAATGGTTCAAATTAACCAATGAGAGCATATACAATTGAAGTTTGAGGTAAAGTATGAATTTTAATTCACGGTACCATTTCCTTTCCCGATCGCAAGAATGAACGTAACATTGTCCGTTCTACAAGACTGGACCGAAGATGCAAATGAACAATAACGTCCATCCCAATCCGAAGCATCAAGCCCGGCTGTAGCCAAGCCCACCAGATGATGATCTTCACATAGTTACACAATCAAAGTAAAGCTACGAATGATACAGATTCCCACCACAAAATCAAGTTCAAACCGACCAATTGGGATGAACGAAAGTGGGGGGAGATTGAATGCATTTGTTTCCCCCACAAGTTTAACTTTGAAGCATCCAATCACATTGTACGAAAGTGCTCCGCTCTTGCCCGCTCCACTTGCTCCGCTTAAGTACACTTCCCGCTCAAGCATGACCGCACAAGCTGTGCCCGATACGTTATGCCCGATCAACCATGCTCGATTATTCGTTCCCGATCAACTATGTGTGAAGATACCTATGAAGGACACTTTAGAGATGCGGCAGCTATGCAATAATGATGCACTGGGGGGCAGGCTATAAAGAAATCAAAGTTTTAGCTGTGAAATGAGCTAAATACTGCACACCAATTAGTAATCTAAACGCTCTTACGAGAATTATCATTCAAAAATGGACATTTCTTGCTACTTATTATTAAATATTTCCGGAAGGCGAGTACTTCTATATTCGTATACTTCTGATCTCTTATATAACGATTACTTCGGAATGCAATGATATTTCATCTGGATATTCCTCAAGTCTTATTTAAAATACATCTCATATTTTCTTTCTATATATGCTTCTCATGTATATAGAAGAATATGGGATGTATCTTAAATAAGAAATGAGAAATGAGAAATATTTGGATGATTTTCAAGTATACTTGTCATATACATTTCAGGTATATTTCTTACCTATATTTCTCCGTTCAGGAGACAAGAAAAGACTAGTGGGTACATCCCCAACGAGGGAACTCATGTAAGAGTCTTGAAATAAGGCTAATGGGTCCATCCCCAAAGAGGGGACCCATGTAAGAGTCTTAATAAAATGATGGGACACATTAATTTACTCCATGCCCGAGATAAATTAAGCGTGTGTTCCTACCGAGCTCCGTGGCTAGGAGACATGATAAGACTATTGGGTCACAGAACCCATGAAAGAGTCTTGATACTCGATAAGACTATTGGGTCACAGAACCTAAGTAAGAGTCTTGATACAAAAAGAGTACGTTCGGGACCAACCCTGTATCTTACCCCTGGCTCGGGTTTGTTTCATATGTGTGGGATCTCGAATGTCATAACTCCATGGAAGGAGGTGCTTCGTTGTAAAAAATTCCAACCCAGGGTTCAAAGGAATTTTGCAGTAAAAAACTAACTAACTATATATATATATATATACAAAATTTTATTTTACAGGGACAAAAATACAACATAAAATGAAAAAGCACAAGCAACATCAACCACCACATTATGGTTCGGGCGAGACGAGAAGTCATTTTCTTAAGAGTTTTTCTTCAAACAACTCTCAAGAAAAGGGGGAAAGTTGTTGGGGACAAAATGATGTTCGCCCGAAGTGACTCATCATCACGTCCCGATCCCGAAGTGACGTCATCACGTCCCGAAGCGACGTCCTCACGTCCCGATCCCAAAGCGACGTCATCACGTCCCGATCCGAAGTGACGTCATCATCACGTCCCGATCCCGAAGCGACGTCATCACGTCCCGATCCCGAAGCGACGTCATCATTTTCCCGAAGTGACGTCATCAAGTCCAATGCCCAACTTGGACCGAACCCCAATTTGGACCGAAGCGACGTCATCATTTTTTTTGTAATGACGTCATCAATCCCGATGCATCAAGTCAAGAACACGTGGCGGATCCCGTTGATACATGGCGAAACGTGGTGAATCCTCTACGACACATGGCGAGCTTAGAAGAATCTCCATCGACACGTGGAGAACCTTGATGACATGTGGCGAAGGGCTTTTTAATAATTATTATCTATTTTATCCGTATAAATACAATTTTAGAGAGAAGAAGAGGGGGACTTTTGGCCCGATGGAGGATTCCCCTGCTTCATTCTCAACTGTAACCTAGAGATGAATAAAAACTCCAACTTCATTTCCGGTGGATGTAGGCTAATCATGGCCGAACCACGTTGAATCCTTTGTGTTAATTTCATTTTCTTCTATCCTTTATTATCATTTTTGGTTGTTTTTTGCCCATGAGAAATTCGGCAGAAACAGTGATAAAGAAAAGAAAAGAAAAGGATGAGACAGAAAATTGTGAGAATAAGAAATGAGGCCATGGAAATCAGTAAGAGTTTTCACTTTCTTGAGAATACATGATGGGAAATGAAATGAATGGTGCAAGTTTATTGTTAACTTAAGATGAGAAATCAGAAGTGGTAGACGGATGATGGTGAACGGCGGTGCGGCGCAGTAAGAGGAAGAAGAACTTCTTCCGTGAATGGTGATGGTGGTGGGTGGATGGTGAGTGGAGAGAGTCTGTAGGAGGAAGAAAAAAGAAATGGAGGCGGAAAAAATGAAGGAGAAAGAATAAGAGGCTCTCTTTTATGATTTAAGGTTATATGATATAGTGGGCTAGGATTAAACACCTAAAAAAAATCAATGGCTAAAATTTATTTGGCCTAAATCGGTACGGCTCGATCGGTTATTCATCAAATACCGTGTGCTGACTTGATCTACCGTCAGTTTTGATTTCTAATACCGAAATCGACTGTTGGTTCTTGACGGTTCATCTCGGTTCTTGACGGTTCCGGTTCGG
>JAJJMC010010050.1:1309166-1367945 GCA_023531435.1 Papaver californicum
ATTTTCACAGAATTCACTTGAGATAACAATTGTCTACAACTTCAAACCATGTAAAGAACCTAATTTCAAGTTTAGTTCTTCCCGAAGACACAATTTGTGCATCTACAAAACAACTTTAATTTTGCAATTGAGAATTAACTAAGGTTGCAAGAAATACATTGCTTACATCCTAAGCAACTCAACCTTGATTGATCACTATAACTTGAAGATTTTGAGCAACACAGAAAATTCAATCCCTACACTCATGTGTATCTTATTGCAAAGTTATCCTTCAAAGACTTGAGGATCTTCGAGATCTAAGGTTTGACTTTTAAAGACTTCATTTGGGAATCGTGAATCATAGGTTCACCATCTATCTTGAAGAAAGATAGTTTCGTAACCAATATTTATTTTTGTGCTGCTTATGTTTCTTGTCTATTCTAAGGTCCATCTCCTTTGATATAAGGCCATTCAAGAATAACATATCAAATCCAGATTTTATAGAAAATTACAAACACGATTGAGTATAACTCTTATCTATAGAAATCTTGTTTGTGATTTTTCCATAAGAATACATATTAGATTAAAATCTAGTTTTGATTCTTCTGTAAATAAAAGATTAGGTATCTCTACAAGTTTTGAAGAGTATTATAAACCCTAATCTTGGGTTTATATTCGTCTAAATTCAGGGAATCGATTTGTATCCTTGATCTAGAATCAGAAAGGAAATCACCAGGAATCCTGTTGGAGGAAGGATAAAGCTAGGCTTCACGATGGACTTTGGATCAAATATTAGGGTTGTAAAAGACATCATCTAAGGGAAACATAAGCATAGGTTCTTGCGAGAATCAAGAGATGTAGGGGCACAATTGCAGCAAAGTAGCTTAGAGGGTTTATTCTGTCTCAACTACATTCCATATCAAAGTCTTATAGTAGGCTAGTGTTTGTAACAACTTAATGTAGTGTATGTTCAAACTGAACAATATCCTGGGTTTTACTGCTAGATTGTAGGTTTTCTCGTTAACAAATTCTTGTGTGTGCTTTTACTTTTCTGCATTAAAGTTAATCTTTAGTTTTTATAAGTACTATCTTAGTTCGGATTCCACTACATCTTGAAAATTGGTGGTGTACTTTTTACCCTCCCATTTTTAATTGGTATCAAAACAGGTTTATATTGCTACAGACTCATATCTAATAAGAACAGTCCTGACATTGAATCATAAAATTATCTTGTGATTCATGTACCAAATAGATAAACTCTGTAAGCTTACTTTACCTATCTAAACATAGACTAATAAAAAAAGTTTATGGGTTGTTTATTGGACTAAGTATCAAGGATTCAGATCTTTGTGATGAATCTGAAAGAGTACATCTTCAATAAAAAGAATTAGATTGTTAAATCCAATAGAATAAATAAGTTCTTGCTAATTTAGCAAACTTAGAAACTACCGCGATTTTTAGTTCCACCGGATTTGACTCTGAACCAAGAGAATTATTCTGTAATGTCTAATCATCTTTTAAAATATTGTAGAAAATCAAGAGACAAACGTGGTATTGGTTTTACAACTCCTGATAAAGCTCGAATCAGCTCAAGTAGTTGCTAACTTGAGAACACCACCTTTTGTTATATCTCTCAATACAACTATGATGGTCTCAATAATCATCTTTCTCATACATGTAAACTTTGTAGAAAAATAATCAAAGAAACAATGGATCTTCAAAAGATTGCTCAAAATTTATTGTCTAAATTAATAAACTTTACATGGAGATTGAAAAAAATACTATAAAAAGGGTGGATCCAATTAATGTTTGGGAGCAATTGCCCTCAAATCTACATCTCCTTTTCAACGGTTTTTGTATAGTGGATGTAGTAGACATATGACAAGAGATCTGTCTCGGTTCGTGAACGTTGAAGACTACAAAAGAGTAACTGTTACTTTTGGATATGGTAGCTATTGTTACATTAGTAAAAAAAGAGACGATTAAACTTCCAGGTATTAAATGAATCCAGACAGATACTTGACTGGGTGCATGTCCTCTACAACCTATAAGTAGAAGAGGAATTTCACCTAAAGAGGTACACATTTTCTAATCCTTTTCTCTCTACAAAAACCTGCTTAGAGATCTTACTCATTGAGGCCTCAGAGTTTCCTTCCAGGTACCCCCTTCTTCATTTATCAACAATTCTTAAAGAACCGAAGTTATAAAAGAGTTGATTCACCCATTAACTGAAATCTCCTCATCCATCAGGAACGCATCTCGAAGAATACTGTGAATCATCTAACAGTGCATATTTCATCCATCAGGTACAAATCTTAATTCTTATGACGGTTAAGATTTCATCTTTCAATACAAATCTCAAGGAGTGTTGTAGGGATATTTTGCTACAACATCTTTTGGCGCCCATCGTGGGGAAGAAAAGGATTCTTCAGGAAAACAGATCAAGATCCTTGGCAACATCACAGGCAAACCAGAATGATGGTATTGAAAATGCGGTCGTAAGATCATGAGGAATTCAGAGAAATGTCGATCACTCGCTTCGAGAAAGAGTTGAAACATCACTGAGGACAATGACATCAGGATGTCCTTCTGCGAGAACTTGTCCCCACGGGATAAACAGAGGAAATCGCTGGGTACGTATCGCAGCTCCACCCTTAAGTGATGGTGCTAATCTGAACAAGTCTCCAAAGGATTGTGATCAATACCAAACAAGCATGTTAAACTCACGTCCGAAATCCCTCGCCAATAGGGGCTTTCATTTAGCCTCACGTATTGTAAACGTGGATATGACAGGATTAACACCCGTATATTTGACTCTACGTGAAATATTTTTAGAGTTAGAAAAAGAAAACAGACCATTAAAAGCGTATTTAGAAAAGAGACCGCAAACGGGTAGTACCCAACACTCCGAAAGTGTCACTCCGCACCGGTATGCATAACCTTCACGTGAGGGTCGGCGTGCACGACAGGTGCAGAATGATTATGATAAGTGAAATAGATCATCTGAAAAGAAAGTTGTTGAAGATCAGATGCCAAATAACTGCTACGAAAGGAGTCACTTCGACGAAAAGACAGAACGACAATCTGGACCTAGCCATTGACAGAACAACAGATGTGAACGGGAGAAATACCTCGATGAGTGAAGGCGAAAGGAGTAGCTCGACGAACGAAAGAGAAAGGAGTATTACGAAGAAAACCGGAGCTCAAATAGACATGCGAAAGCATAATCAAAGGGTTGACCCGAAATAAACGAATCCATCGAGAAACTGAAGGAGAATCATCGCAGATTGAAGAACTCAATAAAAGGAAGCTGAGCGAGATGATCGAACAAATTCTAGCTCAAAAAAAATCTAGAGAAGAGAGGCTACAAGTTCTAGCAATGAAAAGATCGATGAACTCACCTTTTATCGAGGAGATAAGACGGTTTCGTCCTCCATCAAATTTTGTGTAACCTTAGTTCAGGGAGCTATTCGACGGAGAATACGGCGATCCTGTGGAGCATGTTCAACATTTCTAAGCTTCGATGAGTCTATGGGGAAATAGTGATGAGCTGTTATGTAGAACCTTTCCTGTAACACTAACATATAATGATTTGACTTGGTTCTCAGATAGAGTCAATTTCAATTGCGAATTTCAGAATGCTGTCAGATGCATTTTTTAGTAGTATAAGATCAATCTGGGAAGCAAAAATGGGAGCGGTCATCTGTTTGGACTGCGCAAAGAAATAAACGAAAGTCTGGCGACTTTTAACCAGCAGTTCCATCAAGAAGTCGGCGCAGTTGATGCTGGACTCATCATTGAAGCATACAAGAATGCCTTGCCTTATGATGAAGTTGGAGTGTTCAATTCATTAACTGTGAAACCGGTTGAATTCATTAACCTTGCAGTTAGCTACACAAGAGCGGAAAAGGAAAAAAAAACGAAGTTGTCATGGACGAAATGGTCAACAACGGAGACATTGTCCAACGTATAACATCATCCGGAGGACGACTCAAGGAATAAAAATCGTGATAGTTCGAAAAGCCAACGCGAAGAAACAGAAGAATTCAACACTACACCAAAATCACTGATTTGCGACGGTTATTTCCGTGTCTAAGAATTTCAGCTACACAAATATCAGTTGCAAAATTGGCGTTACAAAGTTTTTGCAACGGATGTTAAGTTGTTTAAATTATTTAAAGCAACGTTTATATATGTTGTTTAAATTATTTAAAGCAACTTTATAGCAACGGTTAATAATAAAATTAATGCAACGATTTAAGTTAATTTAAGCAACATATATATGAGTTGCTAAATATCAATAATAATAAAAAAAACATTATTGCAAATTTGTACTTCTATTTCACAAATATTTCAATTCTACAAAATCTGAATTTCAATACGCAAAAAATACAAAATTACAAAATCCTCAAACACTCCATGAACCCTCATGAAATCAAACATTCATTTCTCATGGTTCATTTAGATTGCGATAAGGAAGGCTAATACAACTTACATAGCACAATATTAGGCTCCAGTACAGAGCAATAATATTAGTTTCTAGTACAGATATAAAAAATAAGGTAACTAAGGCAAGTATGAATTCAAACTTTCCTGGGTAACATTCGTATTCAGTACACGCAGCCGACTATTCTTCTGCATAAGACGCCTCTTCAGAAAACTTCTTCAATACACGCAGTCCACTATTCTCCTCCTTCAACATTTGAACATGATCTAGATATAACTTATCCCGCTGCAAAAAATAAAGCACTGGTAAGTGAAAAACCCATGAATGAGACACATGGATATCTTAGTTCCTGAACAAAAAATACCATAATCACCCAACATTCTGGACATGATATTGCATCAAAGTATAAACTCCCTTCGTTTCAGGAAAAGAGTTACTTTCTCTTTAAATTTTTGTTCCAATAAAAGAGTTACTTTATTTTCAACATAACAAACTTTCAAAACTACCCTTGTTATTCTAAGAAATGTTATTATTTTCATTATAAAGATATATGTAGTATTAAACTTTTTGTTAGGGTAAATCTGAAAATAAATTTAAAAAGTTATTCTTTCTCATCTTGCCTTAACAATTGTGTAAATAGGAAAAATAACTATTTTCCTGAAACGGAGGGAGTATTATACTAGGGTACTGCGATTTGGCTGATGTGTGAGCAAATGTTGATCAGGTCTAAAATACACACTAATATGACCAAGTTTAGCATACTGTATATATTTAATATTCTCTCTATTTCTAGAAAAGTATTACTATCACTTTTTTAATTTAACTTATTTTTAAATTAAAATAAAAAAATGATAGTTACATTTTTGTTGAAACGAAGTAATATGAAATAAGTTTTTATCCCATAAAAAAAGTTGGGACAATACTTGAGACACAGGTAAAAACGAGCTAACCCTTCTCTGTTTAAATGATAACAAATACTAGAACTCTGGTGCGATATAAACAAGCTGCTGACAATCAACTACTACATCAAGCTTTAGGTTAATGGTGTTAATACCTCTGAGAAAGTTCTCTGTCATTTTCCAGGGGTATGTAGAAGACCAATTGTAGAGACATACTACACCAGCTAAACACTATCCAATGCCATGGATTGATGCGAAGCTGATATCTTCATAGTCTGCTATCAAAGTAGCAACCAGTTGAGCCACCACAAATGCACACATCAATATAAATCCTTGCCTTTCTACAAACGACTAGCTTTGACTGCGTGTCACATATATTAGACCTTGGCTGATGACGCTGACACGTAGATATACATCAGATGTTACTTCCCCGTTATTTAAGCTTAGAGACCTCAAGTGGAAGTGGGCTACATTATAGAAAAAAGTAAAATGAATGTGAGTAAACACGCACATTCCCAATCGAAGTACTAGGAAATAAAAACAAGCCAGGTTCGTAGTGTTAATACCTCACAGAAAGTTGTCTCTGTCACTGTCCAGTACGAGATATGGTGTAGTGTCTAATTAGAACACGTTCTGGCTTTTGTAAGACACGAAAGAAAATACTGAAATAAGTAATGGTGGTGCATCTGAAATAGTTAATGGTGGTATTTTGGAACACGTCGCAAAATACGAGATATGGTGTAGTGTCTAAATGGTATACTACTTAAGGTATTTAGATGTTGATGCAAAGAAAAATACATGAACTACCAAACATAATTATCTTTTCTCGTGCTTAGCTTTCGAGAATTATAAAAGGCAATGGTGGTGCATCATAACTTCTCCTTGATTGTTTTCAACAGATGGTGCACTTATAAATGATGTGAAATTAAGTACCTGATGAGATGAAAAAAGTTTCCAAATCTCAATATTGGATTAGGAGAGCTTCACAGAAAAACAAAAATTCACTCTCTATCCCAAGACCGTTGTTTGAAGGCAAGAGCGATAAATATTGTGCTTATCATAGTGATCACGGGCATACCACAGACACTTACCAAATACTAGCGTCCGTGATCCAGAAAATGATCGACGAAGAGAAGATTCAACATTATGTGAAAAGGGATCCATCACGGGTCAACATTCTAAATTTGCAGGAAATCCTGGTAAGCCATGCGAGAATTGATTCAACTTCAAGAAAAATCCATGAAAATGCTATAGCCTAAAGATACAACAAATACAAGATTGGAGAATATCGAACAAGGTGGATTATGTCAATATGATTGGCACTGAGACTTAGTAAGAAGGAAGACAGAGATATCATTTACAAATGTAGACTTTGACGGAGTTTATCGTCCACCTAATGATGCGATTGTTATCATCAGAATGTATAAGGTACGACGTGTCCTGATTGATACTGGAAGCTTAATAAGCGTCATATTTTCAGGTGTTTATTCCTAGATGAGCCTGAATGAAGAGGAAATTGAAGCTGATGATAATCCGATTGTCAGATTCAGTGGCGAAATTGTGACTGCAGTAGGAAGAATTAGCTTGCCCATAATTATCGGAGGAAAAACGGTCATGTAATATTTCTCGTTGCTAGATTGTCGTGCACCTTACAATCCTATACTTGGTCGAGATTGGATTAATTACATGGAAGTAGTAACTTCCACAATTCATCAGTGTTTGAAATTTATCACACAATCAGGAGTAGTAAAGGTCAGAAGTGATCAAGTAGCATCTCATAAGTGTCACGAAAGTGCAATGGAAGAATACCAGAAATCAGAAGTAAAATGATGCGAGATAGTCCAAGTTGAGAAGGAGATATAGCAACCACAACATTTCCCTGTCACATACCAGGAAAAAGGTAAAGAAGGACCACCGACGATCGAAAAGTTGATAGAGGTGCAAGTTGGGAATCCAGAGGAGCATACTACCTTTATCGGAGTAGAACTTTCATAAGATGAACTTGGAAATATAGTTTCTCTTTGGAAAGAAAATAAAGATGTATTTGCTTGGAGCTTGAAGGATATGCTGAGAATCGACCCCACCATTGCTTGTCATCGGGTAGTTATCCGCGAAAATTACAAACCAGTAAGGCAAAAACCGCGCAAGATGGCTCTGGAGCGTAAAACAAAGGTAGCAAAGGAGATCGAAAAACTGCTAAAAGCAGGCGTCATCAGACCAATGCGGTACCCCAAGTGGTTGGAAAACATTGTTGCGGTTCCAAAGAAGAACGGTGAAATCAGAGTGTGTATTGATTTTACAAATTTGAATAAAGCATGCCCAAGTGATCCATATCCATTGCCCAGAATCCCAGACTTGGTCGACGCTACATCAGGGTATGATAAGTTAGCTTTTATGTACGGATATTCTGTTATAACCAGATACCATTACATAAAGATGATCAAGAGCATACCGCATTTATTACAGATAAAAATATTTACTGTTATGTCAGCATGCCATTCATCCTAAAAAATGCAGGGGAAACTTATCAGCGTCTGGTGAGCAAAATGTTCAAAGATATGACAGGGAAGACTGTAGAAGTTTACATCGACGATATGATGGTGAAATCCAAACAAAAGATGTCTCATCTCTTGGACCTCACGAAGACATTCAAGCGGATGAGGCAGTATGGATGAAGTTGAACCCCGCCAAGTGCTCGTTCGGACTCACATCCGGGAAATTTCTTGGATACATGATGACATGGAAATAGATTGAAGCTAACCTATAACATATCAGAGTGATACTCGATATGCCATCATCAAAAAAAAAAGAAGGAAGTACAAAAGATTTCCGGGAGATTGGCCGCTCTTAATCGATTCATCTCACAGAATGCTTACTGTTCTTCCAAATCTTGAAGAAGGCAGAAAAATTTGGATGGAATAAAAATTACGAACGCGCTTTCAATGAAATCAAAAGGTACCTAACTTCACCTCCCATCCTTTCGAGTCCAAGAGTGGGACAAACCATTTATATTTATCTCACTGCAAGCAATTATGCCGTAAGCGCAGTGTTATTTGTACTTGAGCCTGATGAGAAACCTGTCTACTTCGTTAGTAAATCTCTAACAGAGGCAGAGACAAGGTACTCAAAAATCGAGAAAGTAGCTCTAGCACTGATGCATCCAGCAAGACATCTGAATCCTTACTTCGGAGGAGGACGACAGATCGTGGTATATACATAATACCCTTTAAGAAAAGTTTTTGCAGAAGCAGATGATTCAAGAAGGTTGGATACATGGGCCACCTACCTCGACGCCTATAGGATTACTTACGAGCAAAAGACCACTGAAAAGGGGATGCGCTGGTATCATTGATGGGGGACTTTCCAGTAGATAACATACGACGAAGAGATCTTGTGAGAAGAATAGATGAATCCGATTCCTTTACCATGGGAGTACACGAAGATGGTCAAAACACTCTCGAGTGAAAGAATCATAGCAACTAATTTTGTGGACCCAGAAGAATTATAGGAAGATGGAAATAGGGTCTATAAGTTGTATACTGACGGATCAGCATACACCAATAAAGCAAGTGTTGGATGTGTATTGATCTCTCCAGACGAGTTGAAAATATAAAAAGTTATCCGACTAGGATTCACAACCTCCAATAATCAAGCCGAGTACGAAGTAGCAATATCCGGCCCAAAAAATGCATCGCACCTTGGAGAAAGGAAAGTGAAAACCGACTCAAGAACAGTAGCGTATCAATTTACTGGATCGTACAAGGAAAAAAATAAAAATTGGCATTTTGTCTCGAATATATAACCAAATTGGCAAAGAAGTTTGAAGTTTTCAGTATTGAGCAAAAACCGAGGGCGAAAAATAGACATGCAGACGCCCTTGCATATCTTTCATCAGCTGTAGACTCTATAACCACATGGTACATCATCGTCAATTTCCAAGAATTTCCTAGCTTTCATGAAGCTCATTTCGTAGCGAATATCCTATATACCAATGAAGACGATAGTGGGTCTATGCAAGATGATCCGCATGAAGAATGCGAGAATGATCCAATGGATATTGAAGATAAAAATTAATTTGAAGACTGGAGGTTGCCATACATTCGTTACCTACAAGCTCAAGAACTTTCTGAAGATAAATATCAAGCTGGAAAGGTATCAAAAAATGCATGGAATTATGTATTAATCGAAAATGAACTTTATAAGAAACCAATTGCAATGAAAACATACTTTCCTTACGTGACTCTAGATATAGGAAATAAATTGTTGGCCAAAGTCCATGAGGGATGTTGCTGAAATCATTCAAGTGGAAAAATCTTAGCACACAGGCTCTTATCTCAGGGATACTTCTGGCCTTACATGCAGAGAGATGCAAAATAATATACAAGGAATTGCGTATCATGTCAACTACACGACCCTTTTCTAAAACGACCAGCGAACGAGATTCACCTCGTCATGAGTTCGTGGCCCTTCAGCAAGTATGGATTGGATATCGTTGGTCTGTTTCCTACCACAATTGGGGGCATCAAATATCTGTTAGCAACAATTGACTATTTCACCAAGTGGGCAGAAGCAGTAACTTTGGTACGAATTGAGGTGATTCATGTCAGGAAGTTGATTTGGGAGAACATAATATGCATATTTGGCGTACCGGCGACTATCATATCTGACAACGGGAAACAATTTGACTCAGAAATGAACAAATCCCTCTGTGAAGGACTGTATATAAAACAAAAATTTTCCACTCCCTATTATGCATAGAGTAACGGGAAAGCTGAAGCAACCAATAGAGTAATCTTAGACAACCTCAAACGAACTCTCGATAAAGCTAAAGAAAGATGGACAAAGTTCTTGCCCGGAGTCTTATGGGCGTACATAACAACACTAAGGCGATCAACATGATTTGCACTATTTAAGTTGGCTTACAAAGTGGAAATTGTGGCTCCGGTAGAATTGCTCGTTCCTACCATAAAAACTCTCGAGGAACGTTCGGTCCAAAGTTCAGAAATCTTACCAAGAGATAAATAATTTCTTGAAGATGTTCGAGAAGAAGCATAAAAATAGATTATCCATCTATTAGCAGTCCATGAAGTTCAACCATAACAAAAAATTTCAAGAACAGGTATTCCATCCAGGCGAGCAAGTGTTACGCAAGATCAGGCCTAGCACACTTGATCTCAACAACGGAAATTTGAGTGCTAATTTGGAGGGGCCATACCTCATCGATGGTCCTGATGGCGGCAGAACATACTGGATGAAGAAGTTTATTGTCCAATTGGAGTGAAAACCGTGGAATTCTTTCAATTTGAATTTTTTTTACCATTAATATAATAATGATTTCTCAATAATAAATGATTTGTTTTACGAATCCACACCCATAATTCAAGTAATGCGAATGGTTGTCCATGACGGGAAGGCCAAGGCACAAAAAGATGGCGATAGCAACACAGTAATTATATTCTCCGAATTAGGAAATACATATCTCATGAGATAAGCCTAAACGATTAACTCAAATTGTTAAATTTTTTTATCACTTTAATAATACGTAAACTTCGGTACTAGCCAGAGTTGTTTAGTAATAACACTCGCATATCTAGGATCGTTAACACACTTCGGACATACTAGTCAGAGATGTTAAACAATAACTCTTGCATAGATAGCTGATGTGATTGTAGAAGTGGTAAGAAAGTTCGTTACTCAGACTTGTGAAAAATGGATTCTAGACCTAATTTTAATTTTAATCTAGCAAATATTTACAAAAGATGGTAACAGGATTAAGAGAATCTGGGATTCAGGATCCCACCATTTTTCATATACATGTGGTTCAAATATTAATTCTAGACAATTACATCTCATATAATAAAAGAATATTGACCCTGATTCTTTGTCAAAGTAGACTTTTAAAACATTAGATGTAAGTTATAAGCATTGCGCATCAAAATTACTTAAGACTAAGCATACACCATCAAACAAGATCATAAATAATTAAGAAAAATCATAAATCAATTTAAATTAATGCAAAAAGTCATAAAAGAATTAATGTATTTACCACAATCATGAAATATGGATTCCTCCATTGTCACACTGATGGGTTTATCTCATCATGCTCAAAACACTCTCAAAAGATAGAAACATGGCTCAAAAGTGCTTGAGAAGAAGAAAAATACAAGAAAGAACTGACCAACTGAGTCGCATAATGATTAAAATGATTCAATGAATAAACGACTCCTTCCTTTAGCAATGAAAGAAGAACAGACTTAAAGTGTATTACAACCCTAAAATGTTATAGGAACTATTAAAAAAACCTTTACAAAAGGTGTTGAAATTTTAAGAAAAGGCAACAAAAATAGTGACAGTTTACAACTATGACAACGGTTTCTTCATCTTCTTCCTTTCTTCACGAGAAAATTTTTTTTGCAGAGATTTTTTAGCTTTCTGGCAGAAGCAAGGCCCCCTCTATGGTCTCTACTCGACTCCCCTTTTATACTACAACAACCAAAATATTCTCTTTAATTCCATATCTTCTTGGAAGATCGAATCTTGGGTGAAAATAATTGTCGATAAAAATCTTCGTCATCATGAGTGTTTGTTTCCTTCGTGAGATTTTATTCTCGATTTTGTTTCCTTGAGAACAAGATGCTATAAACTCGAGATACTATTTTTTACCTGATTTAAAATTGAGAATCAACATGAGTATATTTTTTTCTTCTTTCCGAGAATAGATGTGATATGATTCTGGTTTTGTTTCTTTATTCACTCGAGCTTCTGATTCTGTTTCCCTGGTTACCTCAAAGTTCCTTCGAAGAGTATAGAAACCAGCTCATCTTAACTACGAAACAAATCATTTTTCTTCACGAGATAATTTTCTCCCTGATTTATTCGAGGGTGTGATATTTGTCGAGATCTTCTTTTGATTGTGTACGACTCTCATATATAAGGTAACAAGATGTATATCACTTTATCTCTTCGAAATATCCTTCCAAATCACGTTTTCAATTTACTCCCAATTCACGCAGATGCAATTGAATTTCCCCCACCAATCTATATGTTTGAACTTGAGAAGGGGTGCTCTTATTCAACGCATATGTGCCTTTATCCAAAATCAGGGGTGCCTTTAACACTTTTGAGCCAAGTTTTCCACACTTATTTATTCTTCCAAATATACCTAAAAACACAACAATTAATAATATTAGTACAAAATCAGAGAACTATTAATACAAATATGTGATCAAATAAGACATATAAATGTGTCTATCAAATACCCCCAAACTTATTATTTTCTAGTCCTCGAGCAAATCTAATCTAGAAAATAAAACCTAACTCACTTTCGTAGACACCCGATTGCACTTAGCGCGTGCAACAAGCCTTTGAACCCTTAGGTGGACCTAGTTGACGAGTTTCGTCTCGTGAGGGTTTATAAGAGATATACATACAAAACTTTTAATCCAAATTCTAGCTACTTGTGAACGATTGAGGGTAGACACTAAACATGCTATTTAGTTGGCTACTAAATTCTTCGACTATGCGAATCATTACCCTATATGAATCCAATTCTTGTAAAAGAATTTGCACTCAAGCGTACTAAAATTCATATAAGAAAGTCGTACAATGGACCACGATACTCGACATCTAAAAAACCACAATCACATGAGTATATTAAGAAGATGGATATGGAGATAGAAGTGTGCCCATGTTAACTAAGGAGAACAGTGTTTCTCAGAATATTTGTATGAACATCACGCCAAGATGAAGCCTAATGGATTAAGATATGCACCCACTGGTCTGAATCATAATTCTAGTATCAACTCAGCTGGTTTATACAAGGGCCCCAATGGTTGATTTATTGAATATATAATTTATTTATTATTATCATTTTTCTTAAGACAACATGATTAGATCTTTTGAATCTAAGCGCATGCTCCTTGTTAGCAGATTACATGATAATTCCCATGGATCCTACTTTCCATGTTTGATTAGGCGAAGAAGACATGGAGAACACACACATATTGCTATCCAAGTGTCAATTTTTATTTTATTTTTAAAATTATTGGTTAAGTTCAATTAAAATAATGGGGTTTGATCTAAATCACTCTACTTCATCCTTGCGGCGACAACAAGGCGATACTAGTGACCCACCAATTCACTTAGAGAAACACACAAAAATACAAAAATAAAAACATCACGTGATATGGTGACGACTATCATGTTATTTCTAACACATGAGCTCTGTCTTTTTATGAATAAACCATTTAGCTGGGCACACCAACTCCTATAGACAAGAATTTTGTTTCCATTTATCTAGAATGGTTAGTGTCATCCTGAATTGTTCACGAGTTTCTAGATTTTAGAGTTTTTGGTACAACTAAATTTTTAAATTTTTTCTCCCTTACACCCAAACTTAAACTGAACATAGTCCTCGATGTTCTAAAGATAAATTAAAGCATGATCAAGGAGAAACAATGAACAAAGTAAAATAAATAGGGAAGGATATTACCTGCATCGCGTACCAAAAGCATACGGGTTACTTCCCATAAAGTGCTAAGTTTAAAGTCTTCAGCCAGACCAAGAAAGGATAAGTCACAATTTACGAATCATACAATAATCGAAATAATTGTGGATCCTTGAAGTCAATCGGATTTGACATATATAGCTGACCACAATGGAATATATGAATTTGGTGGTCATTCTCATGAAAATGTGTCGATTTAAACTTTCTAAAATAATCAAATTTAGTTTCAAAAATTAAAAATTGACATATTTGAAGTGAAATATTCCCACATTTGGTAAATAAAATATTGGTGGGACAACAAAATCAATCATGGTATCATGGACTAGGTAAACCACATCAACCAGAGGATGGGTTTATGACGACTGAATTTCATTCTGGACAAAATTAGGCTCAGGAAAATGTTTTTGAAGATAATCTTTTAAAATGGTAGAGGCACATATGTCAAGTCCCAAGTGAGGGACCTTTATAAGAGTCAAAGGTAAACCACGGGGAGAATAGTATTCACCCCCAAACTGATGCAAATCGGAAGCGTGTAAAGATGATAATAATCGCAGTGGAATAGAATTATTGAAAAGTAACTGGTAGAATGGGTAGAAATTGATAGAAATTATCTTCAAAGAGATATCCTAAAATCTACAGGGTTATCTAGACTTCGTTAATTCACTACGAATAACGACTTTAGATATGAGATTAACATTCATACTTCGGGGTAAACCCAACTATTAATAAAATCAAAATCGATAAACTCAACAAGTTGAACGAAAATAAAATAATTTTAATTAATAAAAAAACTCCCTTAATTTTCGTTTTTGGAGTTCCTTATATAGATAACTCCTGCTAAACAAACCCTACACTTATCAAAAACCTATAAACTTGTTTCCCAAGGTATATTCTACCTTTAGGCAACTTTCTAAACTTATTAAAACTCTTAAAATAAACTTCTAGACTCTACTAAAATTACCCTAAATAATAAATCCGAAAATAATTATTTTTCTACAAAAAATAACATTAGTAAAATGTAAATAATAATAATAATAAAATAATAGATTTATTTTCCATAAATCTCCCTCCATCATTCTACCGGTGCTGGAGAAGATTCGTTCTCGAATCTTGCCGGTACCATGTTCTACATGCGTAACTCGTTGATGAAAATCTTCATATACATGAATTGATGTTGTATGCACTGTATGGAAGCATGAGGTATGATGGAATCCCAAAACGGATCTTCATAAGTTGATTCAACAAATTCTCTCTTGTTAGGGTAGATATGAGAGACCATTTGTGTATCACAATAATCAACAACTAGCTTACTCTCGGGCAAAGACGACTCATCAATATCAGGAATTTCTAAATCAATAAGTTTATCAGGATTAGATGACTCACCATGAAACTCCATTAAATCATGTGAAACTTCTTGGGACTGTTTTTCTCTGTCAAAAACAGGATGTTGTTGGGATATTTATCAACGATAACTTGATTTTGTGCATCATTGTCATGACGGCAGAACAAGTCTTCAACGTCGTTATCTGCACTATTATTTTCTTTAATAAACGAGCATGGTTTAGATCGAGATTTTAGTGACTTCTTCAAATAACATTCTATCACTTCCAGAATCTCCTTCTTTGATTTGATCAGATATTCACATCTTCTCAGATCTCGTCTTGGTGACAATTTATTAACCCTGAATACTCGTTTTAGTAACATTTTATTGACCCTAGAATCAAACTTTGCTATGATAACCAACTGATGCAGCGGATAATAAAAAAAAAAAGAGGTTTTGTTCAGACTTCAAATATTCCTAGGAATATCAACTATGAACAACGATAATTACTTAGACTTCGGTTTCCCAACTTGAAATAATAATCGATTAAACTTGAACAAGTTTAAGAAATTAATTCTTATTAATCAAATTCAACTGCTTAAAACAATATTTGGGGGACTCCTTTATAGACTTGCTAGTCAAGAAAGGATGAAAAAAACCCATAAACCGACTCAAACCCTAATTTGTTATTTTTGGAAAATTTTGGTCGATCAAAAATAATGAAAATAGTCATAAAATAAAACTATTTTCCGCAAACGGCGACCCAAACGGACTCCTATCGAAGAACTTATTAACAAAACAAAAACTTTCCTAAAATAGCAAAAACGCATGTTTGAAGCCCTAAACGATGGAATTTGGATAAAATATGAAGACCATGAGATGAAATCGTGTCATGTCTTGATCGTTGGCCTGTTTCCAATCAAAATGGACCCCTCTTGAGCTAAATTACAACACTCGGATCTTTAGCCTCCAAATAGGCTATAACCTGCTTATCTGCATCACAAACTTAGAATTTTCATTGTCCTTAGATAGACTAGCCACAATTTTCCTAATTTCTAGATCGTCAGATTCCTGAAAATGGTCAATTGCTTCCTAAGTTATAATCAGGTGGTGCATCCTCACTCATATTTAAAATCTCTATGAATCTATGATCTTCGTCAGGGACTATGGTCTTTGAATCGTTAGACTCTAAAACACTAGTCTCCGGATAAACTCGTTCCTCTAAGCCATTATCGTCTTCATAATTACAAGGAAATATTTCACTATTTATAACAAATATATCTTTAGTTAAATCATTTTCCTCTTGAATAAACAAATAATCATCAGCATTATTGGGATTAGAACTAGAAACATCATTATTATCATGAAGCTCAATTGTTGTAAATTTTTTCTCATCATTATGACTTCAAATTCCAATTTCCTCATCAACAATATCCTCATCATCATAATAATATGAAGATAGGTGAACCTTATTTAAATAAATAATGTCTTCTATTCTAACCTCGTCCTCTAAATTAGGTAAATATTCATCATTATTATCAAGGGTAAAATTGGAAACACTACTTTGGAAATTAAGTTCATTTTGAGCAATATTAGAAGCCAGCCATTCTTCTTCTTCAATTTCATTTAAATGTGTCTTAAGATTCCATCATTAATATCTCACTCCTACGCGTCGACTCAGTTATCTGCTTGAGTGATTCTTTTAGAGTCATAATAGGTTCATAGTGAGTACTAGATCGCGTCTGCTTGACGAAATTTTGAAAGAAACAATACTAGATTGCAACTGCTTGAGGGCATCCTTCAAAGATAAAGAACTCGAATTTTGCTCGTTTTCCCATTCATATGAATGGTGCGTGTATGAATAGTAATTGGGATCACCATGGTATGACCCATGACCTTCGTAAGGTTGGTGATGGTCCCAACCACTATTCACACTATTGTCATAGTATGGGTAATGTCCATTTTGAGAAACAGTCGGATATTCATTATATTGGTTATAGTAATACCAGTTCGACATTTTTTTTGGTGCACATGCAAATGCAGGTTCGACTAAAATAGGTAAGATCAGGTTACCTTAGCAAAATATACCTAAAGTAAAAGACTGGTCAAAAGTACGAGGCTAAGGCTATTGGAATTTCAGTTGGTAACTCCCATCAGGCCCAAGACACGGGTTCAACTTACTTTTACACGAGTTTTCCTAAAATAGGTAGTCTGACGAATGCAAAATGTTGTGTGTGCATGTGTTTTTTATTTTATATATTTACAAAAGAAAATAAAATCTAAAAGAACTATATACAAATAAAATAAAAATTTAATGAAAAATCTAAAAAAAATAGAGGTATACTACTAACCTTTTTTGGTAGACAATTTCCACAATTTCCACAATTAATATAAAATATCACATGTACATCAAAGCTAAGAAAAATACCCACATAAAATCTAAAAAGGAAAAAAAAATACAAAAATAAAAATAAAATAAATCCTAATTAACTTAAATAAAATTAAACGTAAAAAAATCTACAACTCTAACCTAAAAACAAGTCCGCGTCGGCGACGCCAAAACTTGATGTGATTTTAGAAGTGGTAAGAAAATTCTGATAAGTGCATAATTTTCATGATTTTAGTGTTAATTCCATACTTGATTTAGCTATAATTCTTGCATATTATCTTGTTATTACTCTTGTTTTCCGTTATTTGTTTATATTAGATGACTCATCCCAAGAAGAGTGAAAAAGCTACAAAATATCTATAAAGTGAAGTTGTCCAAATATCCAAGTGCCTAGAGGCAAGAGAAGAGGAAGAAATGCGACGAAATGGAGCAAAAAATGCTCAAAAACATGAGAAAATACAAACACCAAGTTATACTCATTCAAATCCAGGAGTTCTTAATACTATCTTGAATATAATGATAAAGCAAAGTGAACGCAAAAAGAATGAGGTCATTCCGAGTTCGACTATGGAAAAAACAGTCGAGACGAAGAAAAGGTCACATACTGTTCAAGAGTCGGCATTGCCCATAAGCGACATACCAATGCCGACTGTGTTACAAAAAAAGGCAGAAAACTTGTATTTTTAACACCAACATTCGGCATTGCTCATAAGCGACACAGCTATGCCGATTTTATCAAACTTTGTGGAAGAGAATTGGATGAACAGTCAGAATTGCTTGTGGGAAATCACCCATTCCGAATGTATCAATTTTTATGGTAGAGAATTGGACCAACAGTCGGCATTTCTTGTGGGAAATCACCTATGCCAACCGTGACAAGTCCAAGGGGTCCGTTTTGACGCGTTTTTGTCTTCTTTTGGAGGAAACCCGGTCTCGTAACGATTCCAAGCCTAGTTATGAAGTACTATAAAAGGAGACTCCCAAGACATTAACAAGACATATTTTAACACCTTTTACATCACTTTTCAAGTCTTAAGAGGAGATCAACAACACAAGAGGAAAAATCTATGGTTTCAGAGCGGTTCCATTATCGTAACAATTTCTTAACTACTTTCTTATATGTATAACATGGATGCTTCTACATCCATGAGTAGCTAAAGACCTAATTGATTGAGGATAAATTCTAAGTTCTAAACATGATTTGAGTTATTATATAAATCTCTTTTGAGTTCTTCACATGATTATCGTTTGTTTATACTACAAAGAATGTTTATGATTGATTGATAGATTGTTTAGGTGAACAAATGAACTTATTTATTGATTTAATCTAGTGCTTGTATTGAGTTACGAGATAAGTAATCGTCCATTGAATCGCACACAAGTAGAAAACACGAGACCTTGTAAAGGGATTCTGTGGAGCAATTGTGTGTATGAACAACACTAGTAAGTGGACCTTGATATAAGAGTCTAACTGCTAGGATTAAACTATAAATTCACAAAATATAATGCATTTAACCAAATTAAACCTTCAGTGATCTACTACTAGGTGGTTAGGACGAATAGAATCTGGTAGGCGAGAACTTCTGTATTCAGTGATATAAGGAATTTCGGGGATAATACTGATCTAGCTGTTATTCTATGGTTGGAGATAATCTGTGATTAACAATAAGTAGATGAATATATTACTTGATGAATTTTTAGTAACGAATATGGATTCCTTGATCATATCTCTCTCAATTTCTTACAACTTTACTTTTAATTGCTTTCTTGTTTACTTTGCTAAAATCCTAAAACAAAACCCCCTTTGTGACATTTGACCACTAAAATACCTCGCTCCTCGTGGGAACGAACTTGACTTCCATTATATTATTCTTTAATTAAGTGGAAATAAGATCACTAATTTAATTGCACATACGACATGCATCGAATTTTGGCGCCCCTGCCACGGAGCAGTTGGTTTTAGTTTTTATTTATTTTCGTTTATTTTTGTTTTAGGTTTATTTTTAGTTTTTAACTTTGTTTTCTAGATATTTTTTGGGTTTCAGGAACAATTTCTTTGGTGAATGTTTAAAGAGGGAAAATCAAGTTCGATTGGTATACGTCTTCAATTAGGCACTTTACTTAAAGACTTCATTCGAGAAGTGAACACTCTGCTTCCTCCTAGTTCTTCACCAAGTGAATTTTTAGATTCGGACAAAGAAGAAAATCATATAGAAGAGATGGGTGGTCCTCAACCTCTAGAGAAAAAGCTACGAGAGTTGAAATCTCCATGCTTAGATTCGCAACCATTGTGTATTACTCTAACCGACACAATGGATATGGAATCGAATTTTATTTACCATTTGTCGAAGTTCAAGGGACTTCCATGTGAAGATCCAAACCGTCATCTTCAAGTATTTCAGCACAAGATGACAAGTCTTAGGCAAGGCACTGAAGACAATGATAGGGTATGCTGTAGGCTTTTCCATTTTATTTAATAGATATAACCTAAGAGTGGTTTTATTACCTCCAGGGAGTGTTACAACACGGAATGAGATGAAAAAGCTAATTCTAGAGAAGTATTTTCCTGCTTCTAAGGCGGTCGCTGTTCGTAAAGAGATTAATAGCATTTTACAGATTACTAGGGAGTCTCTTTATGAATACTGGGAGAGGTACAAGAGATTATTGGAAACCTTCCCACACCAACATATCCTCAACTCTCATCATTCGATACTTTTATGAAGGATTACTTCTGGAAAAGAGGAATTTAATTGATGCAACTGCGGGTGGTTTACTTACTGAAAAACGATCTCGCAGGTAACTAGTTTGATTGATAGTATGGCATCGAATGATCAACAATTTTACACAAGAAACGACTCAAGTATCAGAAGAGTCGACGAGATGGGAGATTTCTCACATATAGAGCAACAAATGGGTAGTGTGGAAAAGATGGTACAACGTATAACTTCTGCAGTTGTTCCTTTGTATGAAGAGGAGGCTGAGTAAATGTTGTTTTCCCTAATAAGAGACCAACGTATGATCCCTACTCGAACACTTACAATCCTAAATGGAGAGATCACCCAAATTTTAGCTATGTGAACAAGCATGCTGCAGTTCTTATGCCAACTTATGAGCGACAAGGTGGTGTTCAACCACCACAAGCTAAGGAGCAAGGATCGTCTATTGATGACAAGTTCAACGCTATGATGCAGAGCATGCAGGGTATGACTTATATGTTTCAACAAAGTCAACAAAAAGTTGATCAAAATCAGTTGAAAACTGACTCAGCCATGAAGGACTTGCAGATTTGAATGGGGAAATTGGAAATTGATGTGAATCTACTCAACGAACAAGCATCAACAAACTTTCCATCACAACCCTTTGTGAATCCTAGAGAACACGTTAAGGCAGTGACCTTAAGAAGTGGAAGAAAAATTGAAGAACCACAACAACAAGAGAAGGATAGTGGTAACTTAGAAAAGGAAATATAGGAAAAAACCCTGTCAAAGGAAAAACCAATCTCAACCGGACAACCTAAGGACAAGGTTCCTACCTTTACTATACCATCTTCTTTTCCTAGTCGTTTTTCCAAGTTCAAGAAAAAAGCTCAAGATAAGGAGATCATGGATATCTTCAACAAGGTGCAAATCAACATCCCATTTATTAAAGTCATCAAAACTATGCCTAAATGTGCCAAATTTTTAAAGGATTTGTGTACAAAGAAGGTTAGGTTGATTCCTAATTAAGTCACTAAGGTGGGCGAGAGTGCTACGACTACGTTTGATAAACACATTTATGTGTCTGATTTGTTCCCAATTTTGTATATTGTTATCTCTCGATTTTTGTACTAATATTGCTATTTATTGTGTTTTTAGGTATATTTGGAAGAATAAACAATCGTGGGAAAATTGGCTGAAAAGTGTTAAAGACGCCCTTCATTTGGATAAGGGCACCCAAGGAATTTATAAAGGCACCCATGCTTTCAGGGCACCCAACTCCTTCTCCCTTTCAAAATACTTTTGGCGGGAATTTTGATTCATTAAAAATGCCATCTCTTTTCACGTGAATGGAGAGATATTTTTGAAAGATTTCACAAGATATGCTCTTGCCTGATTTTGCACGAGTTTGGAGATTTGGAAAGACCAAAGAAATCACACGTCTGCGTTAAACAAAAATAGGAAAAAAAATCTCGGTTGTGTGATTTTCCTTAAAGCAAATATTCTTTGTGATATCTTATGAAGGTTCAAATAGGAAATAGAATCACAGCGATAAAGAAACAAAATCAAACATGATTTTCTCGAGCTTTGTTTAAAGAAGAAAATCAGTCGAGAGAAGGAAAAAAAAATACTCTCGAGTTTTTCTTTTGTTGTCAAGAGATTTGGAGGAGTAATTGAAGATATTAGGGGTTGTAGTATATAAAGAAGTGATGGGATATCAATCATGGGGGGGTCGGCGGCGGGGCTTCAAGGACCCACAATTATTCAGATTATTATTATATGATTCGTAAATTGTGACTAATCCTTTCTTGGTCTGGATGAAGACTTTAAACTTAGCGCTCTATGGGAGGCAACCTATATGCTTTTGGTACGCGGTGCTGGTAATATCCTTCCCTATTTCTTTTACTTTGTTCATTGTTTCTCATTGATCATGCTTTCCTTTATCTTTAGAACATCGAGGACTATGTTCAGTTTAAGTTTGGGGGTAAGGGAGAAAAATTTAAAAAATTTAGTTGTACCAAAAACTCCAAAATCTAAAAACTCGTGAACAATTCAGGATGACACTAACCATTCTAGATAGATGGAAACGAAATTCTTGTCTATAGGAGTTGGTCTAAATGGTCTATTCATAAAAAGACAGAGCTTAGGTGTTAGAAATAACATGATAGTCGTCACCATATCTCGGAGTCGTCACCATATCACGTTTTGCTTTTATTTTTGTATCTTTTTGTGTTTCTCTAAGTGAATTAGTGGGTCAATAGTATCGCCTTGTCGTCGCCGCAAGGATGAAGTAGAGTGATTAAGATCAAACCCCATTATTTTAATTGAACTTGACCAATAATAATAATTAAAAAAAAATTGACACTTGGATAAAAATATGTGTGTGTTATTCCTGTCTCCTTCTCCTAAGAAAGCGTGGAATGAAGGATCCATAGGAACTATCATGTAATCTGCTGAGAAGGAGCATGCACTTAGATTCAAAAGATCTAATCATGCCTTCGAAAAAAAATAAAATAAAAATGTAAAAAATAATGATTGTATATATTCAATAAATCGACTGCTGGGGTCCTTATATATACCAGCTGAGTTGATACTTGAATTAGGATTCCGACCAGGGGGTGCCTATCTTAATCTATTAGGGTTCATCTTGGCACTGACGATCATACATATATTCTGGGAAACACCGCTCACCTTAGTCAACATGCATACACTTGTATCTCCATATCCATCTTCTTAATCTATTCATGTGATTGTGGTTTGTTAGATTCTTAATACCGTGGTCCATTGTACGACTTTCTGAGCGATGTTTTGTTTTCTTATATATGAATTTTAGTACGCTTGAGTGAAAACTCGTGTACTGCAATTGGACTCAAAACATGGTAATTCCTCCCATAGCCAAGGAATTTAGTATGCCAATTAAATAGCATGTTTAGTGTCTACCCTCAATCGTTCACGGGTAGCTAAAATTTGGAGTAAAAGTTTTGTGGGTACACCTCTTGTAAACCATCACGAGACTACAACTCGTTCAATATGGACACCTATGGGTTTAAAGGCTTGTTGCACACGCTAAGTGCAATCACGATGTCTGCGAAAGTGAGTTAGGATTTTTTTTCTAGATTATATTTGCTTGAGGACTAGCAAATAATAAGTTTGGGGGTATTTGACAGACACATTTATTATTTATATGTCTGATTTGTTCTCAATTTTGTATATTGCTATCTCTCAATTTTTGTACTAATATTGCTCTTTATTGTGTTTTTAGATATTTTTCGAAGAATAAAAAATCGTGGAAAAATTGGCTAAAAAGTGTTAAAGGCATGCTTCATTTGGATAAGGGCACCCCAGGAATTGATAAAGGCACGCCTTGGTTCAGGGTACCCAACTCCTTCTCCCTTTCAAAATACTTTTGGCGGGAATTTCGATTCATTAAAACTGCCAGCTCTTTTCACGTGAATGGAGAGATATTGTTGAAAGATTTCACAAGGTATGCTCTTGCCTGATTTTGCACGAGTTTGGAGATTCGGACAGACCAAAGAAATCATACGTCTGCGTTAAACAAAAATAGGAAAAAAAATCTCAATTGTGTGATTTGCCTTAAAGAAAGTGTTCCTTGTGATATCTTCTGAAGGTTCAAATAGGAAATAAAATCAAAACGGTAGGGAAACAAAATCAAACATGATTCTCTCGAGCTTTGTTTAAAAAAGAAAATCAGTCGAGAGAAGGAAAAAAAAATCCTGAGATTTTCTTTTCCTCTCAAGAGATTTGGAGGAGTAATTGAAGATATTAGGTGTTGTAGTATATAAAGATGTGATGAGATATCAATTATGGGGGGGCTGGCTTCGTCCAAAATCAAAGAAAACAAAAGTTCGAAATTTTTTTTGCATGTTTCTGAGTTGCAAAGAGGAAGAAGAAGAAGAACTTAAGGCTGTTGAGAACTGTCGTTTTTCAAAGTTTTCGTAACAGTCGATTTGAAACGATTGTTTTGAATTTGCAACACTTGTATTATAACGGTGAGTCTATAACGCTTATACAGTGTTGCAAATTCTCAGTTTTTTTTTCTTTTCATCTTTTGAACACTTTTTGAGCCATGTATCAATCTTTTGAGAGTGTTTTGAGCATGATGAGCTAAACCCCATCACTGGGACAATGGAGGAAGCCATATTTTATGAATGAATGGTAATTATTTTTGATTCCTTTTTACTTTTGCATTGATTTTAATTGATTTAAGATTTTTACTAATTAGTTGTGATTTTGTTTGATGGTGTATCTAAGTCTTAGAACTTTTGATGCGCCATGCTTATCATTTACATCTAATGTTCTAGAAATCTACTTTTGGCAAACAAAAAGAGTCCATAAAAGAGCTTAACATGTTAAAAATCAATTTTTGCATCACTTGATTATGTTTATGGTGGAGTCCTATATCTCAGTTATCCTTAATATTGTTACCCTCTTTTGTATATATTTGATAGTATTAAGAATTAAATCTAAAATCGAGTCTTCACAAGTTCGAGCAACGAATCCTTTTTTACTACTGTTTATAAACCACATCAATGTTGGTAAAGAAAATGCTTGCAAAGTGTACGGATCTTGGAGGCTTTACGGTGCTAATTACTATTGGTACTAAGATGTTTGAGCGTGCTTTACTTGATTTTGGAGCATCCATAAGTGTTATATCAGCCGATATTTATGATTCTTTGAATCTTGGACCTTTAAAAGAGACAGGGTTTACCATTCAGTTAGAAAACCAGTCCAATATATATCCTAAGGGACTCGTGGAGGACGTGTTAGTTCAAGTGAATAAGTTAATCTTTCCGGTTGCTTTCTATCTTGTGGATATACAAAATGGAGAAAATATTTCATCTACTTCGTTATTACTTGGCAGACCGTTTATGAAAAATGGAAATACGAAGATTGATGTTGATAGTGGTACACTCACTATGGAAAACGATAAGGAGATTATTCGCTTCAACATATTTGAAGCCATGCATTATCCTAGTGATGTTCACTCCGCTTTCTCTATCGATGTTATTAGTTTTCTAGCACAACAAATGATTGATTTAAATAGGGAAGATGAACTTGGACCTGTGTTGTGTAATAACATTGAATTGGACGTTCATGGGTAGCCGAACTTGGACGTTGACTTATCCAAAGAGCTAATGGAGATGTGTGGTCCTTTAACGGCATTACAAGAAGCGAAAACGGGTAATATCTTATATTTCTTTACCCGTAACTGATGAGGTTCCTTTACCTTCTATTGTGCATGCACCTAAACTATTAAAGCCTCTTCCCGATCACTTAGAGTATGCTTACTTGGGTGATAGAGAAGATATTCTGCTGATCATTACAAAAAACTTTACTTCCATACAGAAAGAACGCCTAATTAGGGTTCTAAAATAACATAAAACGACCATTGGGTGGACAATTGCTGACATCAAAGATATTATTCCATCCATGTGCATGCATAGAATCCTAATGGAAGATGATACAATGCCAATATGTGATGTTCAATGTAGGCTTAATCTCCCAATGATGAAGGTTGTAAAGATAGAAATGCTAAAATTGGTAAGTGTGGGGGTGATTTACCCAATTTTTGACAACAAATGGATTAGTCCGACACAGGTTGTACCTAAGAAGTCTGGCATTACTATTGTCAGAAATCAAGATGACGAACTTGTTCCTACACGAGTTTAAACAGGATGGAGGGTATGCATAGACTACATAAAGCTTAATTCTGCTACACGAAAGGATCACTTTCTTTTGCGCCTTTCATTGATCAGATGTTAGAGAGGTTTTCGGGACATTATTTCTTTTTGGACGGTTATCGGGCTACAATAAGATTGTTATTGCACCGGAGGATCAAAAGAAGACTACTTTTACTTGTCCTTTTAGTGCGTTCACATATAGACGGATGTCGTTTGGTCTTTGCAGTGCGCCAGCCACTTTTCAAAGGTGTATGATTAATATATTTTCTGATTACGTGGAACGCATCATTGAGGTATTTATGGATGATTTTAGTGTTTATGGCGATTCATTTGGTATTTTCTTAAAAAATCTTGAACTTGTGCTTAAAAGATGCATAGACACTAATCTTGTTGTAAACTGGGAGAAATATCACTTTATGGTAAATCATGGTATAGTGCTCAGTCACATTGTGTCCTCTCGAGAGCTTGAAGTAGACTAAACAAAGATAGACTTAATAAGAAACTTACAATACCCCACTTCGGTGAGAGAGATTCGTGCGTTTCTTGGTCATGCAGGTTTTTACATGCGGTTTATAAAAGAATTCCCAAATATCAATGCCAATGTACAAATTTTTGCAAAAAGAGGATACCTTCAACTTCGAAAAGGAGTGGAAGGATTCCTTTGACAGATTGAAAGAATTGTTGACAACTGAACTAATTATCAAGTCACCCGATTGGAGTTTACCGTTCGAGTTGATGTGTGATGTGAGTGACTATGCATTTGGAGATCTTTTTTGTCAAAGGGTGGAAAAATTGTCCCACGTGATTTACTATGCATCTAGGACCCTAAACGATGCACTATTCTACCACGAAGAAAGAGTTGTTGGCTATAGTTTTTGTACTAGAAAAAATCAGATCTTATTTGGTGGGTACCAAAGTTGTTGTTTATTCTGACCACGCAACAATTATGTACTTACTCAATAAGAAAGAATCTAAGCCAAGACTTTTATACGTTGGATTCTATTGTTGCAAGAATTTAACATAGAAATTAGAGACAAGAAAGGTGTCAAGAGCACTGCTGCAGATCATCTTAGTAGACTTGTTGTTTTCGAAGAAGAAGTTCCCTTACAGGATCTTTTTCCGGATGAACAACTTTCTCAATAGAAGATTCAACACCTTGGTACGCTGATATAGTGAACTACTTGGTTACAAGGCAAGTACCTAGTACAATGTCTAATTTTCAAAAGCTTAAGATTAAGAAGATAGACAAGGAGTATGTATGGGATGACCCCTACTTGTGAAAATACAGTTATGATCAAATTATCCGCAGGTGCGTACCTAACTCTGAATTTCAATCCATCCTATCTTTTTGTCATTCTTATGCATGTGGTGGTCACTTTGGTTCTAAAAGTACCGCTCTCAAAGTTCTTAAGAGTAGCTTTTATTGGCCCACCCTATTTAAGGATGCATATGATTTTTGCAAATCTTGTGATAGAGGTCAATGAATGGGCAATCTAGGTGCTCGAAATCAAATGCCACTAATACCGATTCTTGTTGTAGAAATATTCGATGTGTGGGAAATTGATTTTATGGGCCCTTTTGTTAATTCGTATGGAAAATTTTATATACTTCTTGTTGTGGATTATATTTCGAAATAGGTGGAATCTAAAGCCACCCCTACTAATGATTCTTAAGTTGTTTGTGAGTTTGTGAAGGAGAATATTTTCACTAGACATGGAACACTCTGTGTGGCTATCATTGATGGAGGTTCACACTTTCGAAAATCATTCCGTGCTATTCTCAAGAAGTACAATGTCACACACAAGGTTGGTACGCCTTACCACCCACAAAATAGTGGGCAAGCGGAAATTTCAAATCGTGAGATCAAGTCCATCTTGGAGAAAACTGTTAACATTACACGGAAAGATTGGAGCTTGAGGCTCAACGATATATTGTGGGCGTATAGAACAAAATATAAGACACCGATTGGTATATATCTATATAGGTTGGTTTATGGCAAAGATTTTCATCTCTCGATTGAACTTGAGCATAAGGCTTTATAGGAGGTAAAGATGTGCAATATGGAGTATGATGAAACGGGGAAACAAAGGAAACTACAAATTAATGAGCTAGAGGAAATACATAATGATGCTTACGAGAGTTCCCCTATATACAAGGAGCAGACTAAACTTTTTCATGATAAGATAATTTCTCGAAAGAATTTTGTTGTGGGACAGAAAGTTCTTTTATTTTATTCTCGTCTTAAACTATTTCCTGGAAAGATAAGGCCCTGCTTGATTATACTGTATGTTGTTACTAATGTTTTTCCTCATGGTGCAGTTGAGATTACTAGTCTCCGAGATGGGAAAATTTCCAAGGTCAATGGCCATAGATTAAAGCCATACTAAGAAAACATCTCTTATGTGGATGTAGATGTGCTTGAGTTTCAATATTTTCTCCTTCTCGAGGAGTAATACGGGCGAGTTGAGAGTCGGGATGACGAATTTAAACCAAGCGCTGCATAGGAGGCAACCCATTGGTTTTTGTATTTCTATATTTATCTTTTGATTTTTCTTAGTTTTTCTTATCATGTTAGGATTTCCTATCTTGATTTTACATTGGAAGAGTCAATTTACATTGAGGATAATATAAAGTTTAAGTGTGGAGGAGTGGTTAAACATATATATTTTTAGTATTCACTTTTGTAGATAGAATTTTTGAACCTTTTGTACATATTTGCATGAAAACCTCCAACTTTTAGAGAGTTTAAAGTCATTTCGCATACTTCTATCTAAGTTTACATACAGAGTTCTAACCGAAATAACTGAACATAGAAGTATTAGAGAACTACATTCGGATTGCTTAGTTGTTAAGAGGCTAGAGATGACAAAAAAGGACTTAAACCGCCGGTAGAGAATACATTATTGGGAAGCTGATCATTCAATACCTATGAGTGAGGCACCAAACCTTTAATTCTTTGTACCCGTCTAGATTGTCCGTTTAGAGTGTTTCATCAGTGCTAATTCTGGGTAGAATGATGAGCTACCCAACTTCGCACCAATTTTAGCACTACTTTTTGATCTCTTGAGTACTATTTCTATCAATCATGAAGTTGTCATCAGAATTGCTAACTCTATCTTGTAGTCTTGTTTGCAGTTGGCACGATTCTCTCGACATATCAATAATAGAAACACATTATCAACAAGCAGAGAATCACAAATTTTAAGGAAAGTTGAAGATAATCAAGGTTTACAAGCAACAATGCAAGAAAGAACAAATTTCACTGCTGGCACGGAGTTAGCCGGGGCTTCTTCCTCGAGTCATGTCATGATCGCGCACTCGACGAAAGATCTTGACAAGCGAAATTGCCCTTCTGCACTCACGCCATATTGCTGGATCAGGCTTATTGTCCAAGATTCCCCACTGCTGCCCCCCGTAGGAGTCATATTCAAGTAAAACAACAATACAAAAAGCAGAATTCTATATACATGTTGAAGACTTATGTACAAGAGCGAAGAAATCAAAATATGAGAGTCAGTGAAGTCATGATATCGAGACAATACAAGTTGTGAAGAATCAAGTGGTAAAATCCTTCTCCCATGGCCATATTAGTTTCATTTGTTAGTTTATATTTCTAATTATCAATTTTTTGAAAAAAATATAGAAAAACAAATCAGAAAAAAAAGAATTTTTTTTTTTGTTTTGATTACTTTAATTTATATTCATTCAATAAGGCCACGGGGAAGAAGAAATCTATAAAGAAGTTTCAAACAACAAGATATTGTGGAAAATAGTTACAAGAAAGTTTTACGAAGTTCAAGAGTTCATCATTAACAGTTGAAAACCGACGATGTTTCTATTGGACGCTGTGACAGTGGTGTTGATTTTCGACCGGGTGAGAAGGTAATAAGCATTCCCATCCTTACAAAGTGGTTGATTTACTTTCATAGAGATCAGCAGAAAAAAAAAATAAAAAAAGGTTCTTTTTCGTCCCATATTTCTATGGGATAACATCTTCATACAGTTTGAAAGGTTCCTTTTCCTTACCACCATTCAATGTGTGCAGGAGTTCTATCTTCACTCCTGCACGCACACATGAGAACCATAAAGTGCGTCTTTTGAGTGTCAAATTCATAAAATCTTATTAGTGAGGAATAATACTTATTCGGTCACTCTCGAACCTGGATTCTTTCACATGGTGGTTTTCTCCTAACTCAAGAATTAAACATGAGAATAATGTTCTTTAAAACTTCTAACTTCTTATTGTTAGTGTGCATAAACTTTATGTCTTCGTAGCTCTTTGGATGCATGTTCTCTAGAACGTTTGAAAGTTGGAATTTAGGTTTTGTGGGTATACCTCTTGTAAACCCTCACGAGGCTATAAATCGTCCACTAGGGACACCTAGGATTTTAAAGGCTTGTTGCACATGTTAAGTGCAACCGTATCCTCGACGAAATGGAGTTGTTGTATTTTAGTTTAGTCAGGGAGTAGTTTGCTCGAGGACTAGCAAAATCTAAGTGTGGGGGAATTTGATAAGTGCATAATTTTCATGATTTTAGTGTTCATTTCATACTTGATTTAGCTAAATTCTTGCATATTATCTTGTTATTACTCTTGTTTTCCTTTATTTTTTTCTATTAAGTGAATCATCCCAAGAAGAGTGAAAAAGGCTGTAAAAGAGTTATCAAGTGAAGTTTTCCAATTATCCAAGTGTCTATAGGAAAAAGAAGTAGAAGAAATGCGACGAAATGGAGCAAAGAATGCTCAAAACCATGAGAAAAGAAAACACCAAGTTCTACTCATTCAAATCCAGGAGTTCTTAATACCATCTTGAATAAAACGAGAAAACGAAGTGAAGGCAAAAAGAATGAGGTCATTCCGAGTTCGAATGAAGAAGTTATGGACAAAACAGTCGAAACGAAGAAAAGGTCACCTACAACTCAAGAGTCGGCATTGTCAATAAGCGACACACCAATACCGACCGTGACACGATAAAGGGCAGAAAACTTGTATTTTTAACACCAAATTCGCCATTGCTCATATGCGACACACCTATGCCGACTGTATCAAGTTTCGTGGCAGAGAACTAGACCAACAGTCGGCATTGCTTGTGGGAAATCACCTGCGCCGACTGTATCAAGATTTATAGTAGATAATTGGACCAACAGTCGGCATTGCTTGTGGGCCTATGCCGACTATGGCAAGTCCAAAGGGTCTGTTTTGACGCGTTTTTGACTTCTTTTGGAGGAGACCCGGTCTTGTTAGGATTCTAAGCCCTAGTTATCATGATACTATAAAAGGAGACTCCCAAGAAATTAATAAGACATCTTTTAACACCTCTTACATCATTTTGCAAGTTTTGGAGGAGATCAAGAGTACAAGAGGAAAAAGCTAGGGTTTCAGAGCGGTTCTATTATCGTAACGATTTCTTAACTACTTTCTTATATGTATAATATGGATGCTTCTACATCCATGAGTATCTAAAGACCTAATTGATTGAGGATGAATTATAAGTTCCAAACATGATTTGAATTATTATATAAATCTATTTTGAGTTCTTCACATGATTATCGTTTGTTTATACTACAAAGAATGTTTATGATTGATTGATAGACTTTTTAGGTGGCTAATTGAATTGATTTATTGATTTAATCTATTGCTAGTATTGAGTTGTGAGATAAGTAATCGTCCATTGACTCGTATACAAGTAGAGAACACGATACCTTGCAGAGGGATTCTGTGGAGCAAGTGTGTGTATGAACAACACTAGTAAGTGGACCTTGATCTAAGATTCTAACTGCTAGGATTAAACTATAAATTCACAAAATATAAAACATTCGACCAAATTACATATTGAGTGATCTACTACTAGGTGGTTAGGACGAATAGAATCGGGTAGGCGAGAACTTCCGTATTCAGTGATATAAGGAATTTCAGGGATAACATCGATCTAGATGTTATTCTATGGTTGGTTATAATCTGTGATTAACAATGAGTAGATGAATATATTAACTTGATGAATGTTTAGTAACGAAGAAGGATTGCTCGATCATATCTCTCTCCTTTGCTTACAACTTTACTTTTAATTGCTTTCTTGTTTACTTTGCTAAAATCCTAAAACAAAACCCCCTTTGTGACTTTGACAACTAAAATACCTCGATCCTCGTGGGAACGAACTTGACTTCTATTATATTATTCTTTAATTGAGTGTAAATAAGATCATTAATTTTATTGCACCTACGATACACATCAAATACGTTACTCAGACTTATAAAAAATGAATTTGATACCTAATTCTAATTTTAATCCAGCAAATATTTACAAAAGACGGTAACAGAATTGAGAGAAACTAGGACTCAGGATTCTACCAAAATTCATATTGATGTGGTTCAAATATTAATTCTAGACAATATAACTCATATAATAAAAGAATATTGACTCTGATTCTTTGCCAAGTAGATTTGTAAAACATTAGATATAAATTATAAGCATGGCGCATCAAAAGTACTTAAGACTAAGCATACACAATCAAACATGATCACAAATAATTAATAAAAATCATAAATCAATTTATATTAATGCAAAAAGTCATAAAAGAATTAACGTATTTACCACACTCGTGAAAAATGGCTTCCTCCATTGTCTGAGTGATGAGGTTTAGCTCATCATGCTGAAAACACTCTTAAAAGAAAGAAACATGGCTCAAAATTGCCTGAGAAGAAGAAAAATACAAGAAAGAACTGACCAATTGAATCACATTATTAAAATGATTTAATGAATAAACGACTCCTTCCGTTAGCAATGAAAGAAGAACAAACTTAAAGTCTATTACAACCCTAAACTGGTATATTAACTATTCACAAAACCGTTACAAAAGTTATTGAAATTGAAAGAAAATGCAATGGAAATAGTGATAGTTTACAACTATGGAAACAGTTTCTTCATCTTCTTCCTTTCTTCACGAGCAAATTTTTTTTGCAGAGATTTTTTTACTTTCTGGCAGAGGCCAGCCCCATCTATGGTCTCTACTCTAGTCCCCTTTTATACTACAACAACCAAAATCTTCTCTTTAATTCCATATCTTCTTGGCAGATCAAATCTTGGGTGAAAAAAATTCTCGATAAAAATCTTCATCATCATGAGTTGTTTGTTTCCTTTATGAGCTGTTATTCTCGATTTTGTTTCCTCGATAACAAGATGCTATAAACTCGAGATATTATTTTTTGCTTGATTTAAAATCGAGAATCAACCCGAGTTTTTTTTTTTCTTTCCGAGAATAGATGTGATATGATTCTGGTTTTGTTTCTTTATTCACTCGAGCTTCTGATTCTGTTTCCCTGGTTACCTTAAAGTTCATTCGAAGAGTATATAAACCAGCTCAGCTTAACTAGGAAGCAAATCATTTTTCTTCACGAGATAATTTTCTCCCTGATTTATTCGAGGGTGTGATATTTGCCGAGATCTTCTTTTGATTGTGTACGACTCTCATATATAAGGTAACACGATGTATATCACTTTATTTCTTTGAAATATCCTTCCAAATCATGTTTCCAATTCACTCCCAATTCACACAAATGCAATTGAATTTTCCCCGCCAATCTTTATGTTTGAACTTGTTAAGGGGTGCTCTTATCCAAGACATGGGTGCCTTTATCCAAAATCAGGGGTGCCTTTAACAATTTTGAGCCAAGTTTTCCATACTTATTTATTCTTCCAAAAATACCCAAAAACACAACAATTAGTAATATTAGCACCAAATATGAGAACTATTAATACAAATATGTGATCAAATAAGATATATAAATGTGTCTATCACTAGCACCGATCCCAACTTGGCTTTGATTAGAGGAAATATTTTAACTTTTTTTTCTTTGCATGGTCTTAGTCAATACTTGCTTAAATTATGCATCTGCATATTCATTTTTTTTAAACTTATTAACATGTTACATAATATAATTATCTATTGGTAACTAGTTGGACTTATACTAAACACTCCTTCACACAGTATTTAACATCGGAAATGTAATGCAGGTGTACTGAGATAGGTTGGTCACCAATCATATTTCTTGACTGATGATCTATTTTTTAACTGAAAGTCTAATGCAAGCAAGTTGTTTTCTGTTAGATAGGATGCTAATAGGGCTAAGTGGTTGAATTGATAAAGTATAATACCTTTATAGACCATATCAAGGAACTATTTAAACCAAGAACAAAGTAAAAATATTAATTAATCAAAGACCTAGATATGAATTTTCCACGGTTAGTTATAAGAACTTCAAATTCCAAATTAGTTGTTTTTGATGTTTCCCAGAAAAGTAGAGTTAATATTTATTTCTTCCTTTTTTTGAGCTGCCATTTTAGTTTTGTGTGCTACTGGTTGTATTTGCTGTTGTGTCTTAGCTGCAATTGGTGGTTCTAGAACAACAGCTGGCGGGCGACTTTCTACATCTGTTTCGATTATATATGTTCCCATATTCTTTGTTCCTTTAGCAACATCTTGTAAATTTGTTAAATTACTCTGCGCTCCAGTATCAACATCACTTTCTTCACCATTATCACCGAAATGTTCATATGTTTCAATCATCTCTGCAAGAGCCTCAAGATAGTCTACATATTCGGCGCCAGAATTTGACGGATGTCTTGCATGATTACAGGCGTTGTGATGATACATACTCAGTTCAGTTAGAAATTGTTGTCTTATCTTACCAGTCACCATAACGTCATTCACAAACCTCACCATGTTTTCCTGCAAGCTGCCAGTAGAACACAAAAAAGAAAGTTAAAGATCTATGATTGTAATACAGAAATTCCTAATATTAAAACCCACAAAGAAGATAAATGCATTAACATAAATGTAGAACATGATCACATTAGTTCCATAATTCCTAAATTCCTAAGACTTCATAAGACTTCTGCAAGTGAATTTGAATCAGTGCAACTAATACAATTGATTCAACTATATCTATTTTTAAATTCTATCATTATTTTATATTGAATTTATTTTAGGTTTTAAATCTATTCTACATAATTAAAATTGAAATAAAGAAATTCAACAACAACAAATATTGTATCAATTCTATGCTAAATAAAGATATTATTTTTTGGTTCAGTATCTTAAGATAAAAAAATAGGTTTTCAAGATCAATTTATTGCTCAAATAAAACTTACATTTCTGCGAAGCATCAAAACAAATAAAAAGACCATCTACTGTCTTTGGAAATTACAGTCCTATTAGTACTGGCTATTACTAACTTTAAGAATAGAAAATCCAAAATTCACAATTTCCAAATTACAGAGGTTACTAATGCAAGATTTAGCCTGTATTTTGATTTCATATCACTCCATTATAGATGTGTAAACCAATAAACTTCATTAGTTGACTATTGTGAACCCCATTAGTTGACTATTGTGAACCCCCATTATATCCACTTCACCATAACCACATTTTCACCTCCTAACATTTGTACAAGATTGTTTGGTAGGATATGTTGCATGTCATATGTTACCTATGATCAGTGATTACATCATCAGTCATACATCCTCCCATACTTTACATTTGATCCTTACAATTGGTGTGATTCCATATTATAAAATATCATGCTAGATGTGATTAAACTCAAAAAAATAACCAAGGGTAAATAAGTTAAATGTAGGAGTTGATGTCTATTGTTTCAGAATTACTAATTTGGAAGTTAATCTAGTGATAAATGGAGCACATCGAGGAAAGAAAAAGGCTTAATGATATAAGTTATTCTACAAATCTGAACTGTTATCGATATACACAAACAAATTTTATAACATGAAACACGGAATCAAAACAACCAAACGCAAAAGACTCGTTGAAATTAAACAATTAACTGAAGGTTTATGTTATTTTACTCACAAATATGATTAGGAATCTATTCACACGAATATAAAATTAACCTGCAAGCTGCCAGTAAAATATAAAAAAGAAAGTTAAAGATCTATGATTGCGAATTTGAAATTCCTAAGATAAAAACCAAAAAAGCAGACAAATGCATCAACATAGATGGAAAACATGATCGATCGTTAGTAAAATTCCCATAAAATTAAACAATACATACCAAAACTCAAACATATTCCATGATGATTAACATCAAAGTTTCAGGCAAAAGTTTAAAAAATCAGAATTTTATTGTAACATTCACTATATTTCTCAAGTTCAACCATAGTTTGGCTAGTCACCTCAAGAGTCATTCAAGCTATTGGTTGTTGTAAGAAAGATGGTCCAAATTTAGCATTAATTTTTTTAGAATTTATTTTGTTTTTTAAATTTTATTCAACTTAATTAAAATTGAAATCAAGAAATTCATGTAACAATTATACAGTCTATTTAGCATTCTGCATACTCACCTTTTATTTAACTCATTAACCTTTGATAGATCCAGACTGATTGATACTCTAGTTGTTGTTTTCGTAGCCAATTTTACTGTGCATGTTACATAGTATAATTATATGTAGGTGAATTACTAAATTTTTCTATTATCTCATGGCATGGTTGGTTAGAATAAAATCGCTAACCCCGAAACTCGCTAATACATGTTCCAATAATTATAATAATTATTTAGATATTTGTGTGATCATCTACAACTATTGATTTGCACCATTCACCCCATAAAGTTACCTTCATATTAACTCCCCTGTCACATCAAAAATAAAAATAATCACCCATTCATTAATATTCTGTTTAGATAACAATTTTAATTCGATTATAAATTAAGAGAAGTTAAGATTAAACAGAAATGGATCCACTGTATCTTCTGCGTATTCCGCACAAAAACATCCCAAACAAATGTCTTCTTTTTCTCTCTTTCCATGTCTCCCCTCACTTTCTTCTCTGTATGACAGATCAAAACCAACCTCCACCAACCAAACAGATCAAAACCAACCTCCACCAACCAGACAGAACCAGCCGCCAAAAACCCCTTTTCATTGCCGCCTCCGTCTGACCTCCATTCCCCAAAACTCTCCTCGGTATATCCCCCTTGTGTCAGAACCTTCTCTTCCTTTTTATACATTCTCCAATCACGGGTTGTCTACTTTCTTACTTTCACAGATCCCAACACCTACTCCCATCAGCCAATAGCCAATGTCGACAAACTTCCACCACCTTACTCTCTCTAGCACCTAGCCACGTCCACAGCACCACTAGCTCTTGGTACCAATACTAACTCACGTGTCTTATTCTTAATTTCTTTTCTGACGCAACAGACCTCTCCCTTCACTAGCCAAACTCTCTCAGCCACCAAGACCGACCACCAAATTCTAAGACCAACCTTTATTTGCCACGTCCACCAACTAACTCCATCTTACCAACCAATTCTATCTCAATACGTTCACTCACAGTCAGAACCACCAAATAATTTTTTAGCAAACTCCCTCTGGCTCACATCCATTTCTCATCGTCTGCCAACTCCGTAAGTTAAGCAATTTAGCCCATTTATCCCTATTTATTTTCAATTCCGGGTTTTATGTATGTTACCTATAAAAGCATAAAAATAATAAAATTAGTACAAATCAAATAATGGTAAATATAAAGTAGGTGGTAAATATGTATAAATATGCATGTATCATGCCTTATCTTCTAAGTGGGTAAAAGGAGACATTGTTGGGAATATATTATATTAAAAGAAGGTAGGAAAAAAAAGGAGTATAGAATTTGATTACTTGAGAAATTTTTGTGTGTTACATTGGTGTATAAGCTGTGAATTTATAGGAAAATTTATGAAAGAAGCCGTTTATAAAGTTTTATCGTAGAACTAACAATCGTTCTCATCTAATGACTCAGCAGGACAACATTGATTTTAAAAATAATACAAATATTTAATTTCATTAATAAGTTTACCGCAATACATAAGTCATAACATACATAATACCAAACACTGTATGTGTTACTAACTTATTGACCCAACATATCCTAAAACCATTACTCATTTTCGCAGGAGCCATGGTTGCACTTAGCACGTGCAACAAGCCTTTGAACCATTAGCCGACACCAATAGAGTTTTGTCTCGTGAGGGTTTATAGAGAAATATGCCCACAAAACCTTTATAATCAGCCTTAGTCCTCATCCGATTGTTGAGGAGTTGGTGGACCTCGCAGACTTGCATAAGGTGCTAACATTTCCGGGTTAAATTCTCGAAAGTTATGTCTCATTATTAAGTCGTAGTTAAAAAAACGAGATCGCATTCCGTTTTTTTTTAGAAACAAGGTGCAGCCTGCTTCCTCCTACAATATTTTTTTTTTCCAATTAGTGTATAATTGGTAAATCATCTTCAAAAATAATTCTTGTCCAATGTTAAACACTTACAATCATTTCATCAGTCATCCCTGGGGGTCTCGTTTGATAAAGTGGTATTAGAATGGCTAGAACATTTTGATAAATCTTTTAATCCTCAGCACCCTAGATTGGATCGCTTTCAAGGTTCGGTTGTTATGGTTCCCAAGTATGTCGGTAAACTCTTGGAGCACCCGCCTCCAAAAATCATTTGTCTTTGTGTCTGATAAATTCTTCATATTAGTATAAACATTTGCATAAGATCTAAACAGGTCCTCGTGTTCTTCTTGAGTAAAATTTGGCATGATGGGGAAAGTTAATATTTAAATATACGAATGAGGAATGGAAAGGAGTAAATATTTTGAGAACTTTAGATTTTGATGTGTGTTATTATAGGCGACATCTGATCTATTTAAAGGGGATAATGAATTATTGTTTTCATTATTGGACCAGACAGTTGTCTTGAAAACACCAAATAATATATAATTGAAACCAAACATAACAACGTGCAAAGACTATAGCATGAAAGGGAAAGGAGTGACGAGTATTTTTTTTGCAGACAACTGGGCCAACGCATGAAATGACTTTACAGTATGATTGAACAAAGTGACTATATACTTTTTTTTTTCAGACAAGTATGGGACCATTGAGTAATGTATTCAATCGAATCTAATGTTTCATTCATTTCCTTTCTCACTCATAAAAATATAAAAATAATTAACAAAAGTTATTACATTGACTAGAGTAAATTAACAAAAGTAGACTACAATACTTAATATAACACTAAGTCATTTTTGCATGAGCAACGATTACACTTAGCATGTGCAACAAGCCTTTAAACCATTAGTCGAGACCAATGGACGAGTTTTATCTCGTGAGGGTTTACAGAGAGATATGCCCAAAAAACCTTTTATCTCCATCTTATTCTTCACCAAAATCTCCTGGAGCACTGCGGATTATTTGAACCGGGTCCAGTTCAGGAAAATTGGCCTTTAAAATAATATAGCAATCATAAACTTTATATTGATGTCTTCTAATACGAAGATAGTCATCTTCCGCTTGTTGCCCCGGCATGAAACCAATAAACTGATTTAGTATTTAAAATAATATGGCAGTTTTAAAGATGTATAGTTAACTCAAAATTACTTACAATTTCTCACTCCGTCCATCTAGATGTGGTGTTTCGGTAAAGTGGCATTAAGATCATTACAAATTTTTTGAATTCTTCCATTCTTTTTTTAATCACATTCATATTTCTATCGTTTGGGTTGTCAAAAGTACTTGCAAAATATTCTGTCACAAGTACCCATACCTCTATACCCGACAGTTGGTGTTGTATTACAATGGATGAGAAAATGATGTTGCAGCAAGATGTGATAATATCAACATCTTCTTCTCTTTTGTCCCTAGCAACCATGACTTAAAAATGCTTGAAATTTTTTTGTTAGGAGATACAAAGAAAAAAGTTTACAACACCGAGAAAGTTGATAATTGCAAGTTGTATTATATTCTGTAGAGAGGGTCTTAATTTATAGGATCGGTGTATCACTTCAAATAGATTTATTCAGTATTTTTGATGGTTATAGTGTCAATTTATTCACTATTTGAGTAATTTCTTCTCAGACTATTTACTAATGTCTCTACATGCTATATTTTGGATGTCTCTACATGCTTTATTTTGGACTAGTTAGCCATTCTAAAACAACTATCCAATTCTAACGTATCGATAATATCTCTACATGCTTTAAAATGATTTATATCATTATTTTTTATTAACTCATTGTCTCACCTTTTTATGACACCATCGATACGTCACGTCCCACTGTTAATTGAAGGTGCTTATGTATGTACACTATAAAATTTAAATGGTTTATATTATTTTGTATTAATTTATTCTTTTCCGTCTTCATATGGATTATAACAACTTGCTGCAATAATGTGATGTACGTATTGTCATTTCAGTATTCTTGTATGTTAGGAGATACGAAGAAGAAAGTTGATAATAACAAGTTGTAATACATTTGGTTGAGAGGGTCTCAATTTAACGGATAATCCGGTATCACATCAAATAGTTTTATTCGGTGTTAGTGATGGTTATAGTTTCAACTTTAATTCACTATTTGTATAATGTCATGTCACACTATTTCTTAAATCAAATAATGTCTCCATGTTAGAATTGGATGGTTTATATCATTTTGTATTAATTTATTATTTCTGTCTTCATATCGGTGATAACAAGTTGCAGCGAAGATGCGTTGTACGTATTGTCACTTCAATTACTGTCCATCAACACTAGTTATATTTCCAGAATTATCGTGCTAAAATTTGCATACCTATTAATATATTGTCAACTCACAAATTTAATTCACTATCGATACGTCCCGTCATACTATTAATTAAAGGACTTAGTGTTTGTATACTATTATTTTTGAATGGTTTATATTATTTTCTATTAATTAATTCTTTCTGTCTTTATATGGTTGATAAAAAAGTGGTGCACTAATATGTTATACGTATTGTAATTTCAATAGTCTTGTATGTCTATATATAATTGAATCCATTGTGTTCATGTATGTCCAATCTCATTCAACAACTTATAGGAAATTAACCATGTGATTTACTTGTGATGAAGATGTTGGTGTCGTAAAAGCGTGGATTTCGTTCACAAGTTCTATCACTGAAAGGTCATCCCAAAATGAAGGAAATAGGTTTTGGAAAAGGGTTTTTCAAGCATTTGAGCAACTGACTGGAAATGCTAATAGTAGAACTAAGATATCAGTTAAAAACAAATTCAATTTTCTCAACAATAAAGTTGAAATTTATGCTACAATAATGGTTGAAGTAAGCTTAAGGCATCCAGATTTGTCTTACAAAGATAGGGTGAGTATCCCAATATTAGTTTAAAATCCTTTTGCCATTTATTGATTTGATCGTTGTTATATGCAATACTAAGTTTTTTCCCTTGTTTAATTCAGAAAATGAGAGCACATATCGAATTTCGTCAAAACACAAAGAAACCATTTAAGTTTGATGCATTGTATGACCTCTTAAAGGATTATGTTGGTGCATATAATGCATAATGAATATTTAAATGTAATCATTTTTTTAAAGTGATGTCGTTTGTTGTGGTTTATTCAGGTTATAACACTGATTTTAATTAACTTGAAAACATACTGCCGTATGAAAAATAAGAACTATGACTTATATTAAAACATATTAATCGTATATTAATTTAAAAAAATAAACTAAAAATTGTATAACATAATTTAATGACTTCTGAGAAATAAAAAACCTAAATAATATATTAAGCGCAAGGATCAAATCACATCCGAACACATATGTCGTCTTGCATTTTCAATATTATTTGTTTCTTCCAATTTCTCCATATCTTTATCTCTTTGTTTCTGAAGGAGGGCCAATTCAGCATTTCTTTGTTTTTGTTCTTGAATTCTCTGTTTTTGTTCATAACCCTGGGTTTTCCTTTCCTTTTGTTCGACTAACATTCTTATCTTATCAATCTCTTCGGCCTTCGATGCATCATTCTTTCCTTCTCTTTTTTTCAATTGGATCACATTATTTCATCCTCGTTCTGTAACTTTACCATATTCATTTGTTCCTTAACCTTGTCTCTGCCTGGTAGTTTTGGTTTGTTGGCGGCAAAAAATCGTGTAGATGTTGGTATTGAACCTTCTACATCTTAAGTTGGTGATATATCACCATCATCATTGGATAGAGATTGAGAAATGAAGGTTGGCTAGATTGACTGGATTGAATATGGTGGTTTTTTATAGTCTCCGGGTCACAATCTTCCAAATTATGCCTCAAAATTTCAAAAACTTGGTCATGTTTCCATGGTTTATCGTTTTTTCCCCTTTGTAAATTTCACTTTAGCTTTTACGTATTGCAATTATTTAAGAAACAAAAATATTAATGGAATGTTACTATTAAATTAACTATGTAATTGAAATGTTTCTATGAAAAACCACTTACTATTGTCTCCGTGGTCCAACCGTTCGAGTTGTTCCTAAGATAAGCCGCGACGATTGATGTGAATCTCTTACATCCCTTTTTAGTACGCTAATTCTGTTTTGCAATGCCTTTAACGTTCTTTGTGTACGTGGCCCAAAAGTTCTCAGGTATTCTTCAACAATTTTCCCCCAAAATATACCATTGTCTTGATACCTCCCTACTGTTGAATCTGTAGCAAACATTATGTAGACTTTTTCCAAAGCAACATCTTCTGCCCTTGAAAATTTAACCATTTCTTTTACCAAACAAATTAAATAAAACAAATAGTTTAGGAGATTAAATGCAAATCTAGTAGAGAAAGGTAAGTAGATTTGTTGGTGTGATTGATATAGGTAAAAAACATGAGTTTATATATTGGTGGTCAGCGATTTTCTCGTTGGAATTCAAAACCCAGGAAAATAGAAAATGGTTATCTATTGTAACTTTTCAGCCATTAGATCAACATGGTCGTTGTGCTACCGTTGAAGATCTAACGGCTAAGTTATAAAAACGGACAATAATTATCCTCCTAACGGATATCCATTGTCCGTTTTTATGACCCAGCTGTTAGATCTTCAACGGTAGCACAACGGCTATGTTGATCTAACAGATAAAATCATGAAACGAAAACGATTTTCCGATTTTGTAAATTGCCTAAAAAATGCACAAAAACAACCAGGATCACACAACCTTTAAATAAGGAAAAATTATATAAAGTCAACATATCCGAGTTCCGTAATTGACACAAAAGTTTTTATCTTAGCTTTTTATCATCAACCTCAACCTCATACCAGAAAATGCCCCGATTCACCATTCAGGAAGATAACCAATTGGTCCGCAGTTATTGCAAAGTTATTGATATACCCAATATTGGATATACCGGAAGTGATAATTTATAAGAAATTATTTTAGAAGATTTTCAAATATTAACTTTCCCCAATCATGGAAAATTTTACTCAAGAAGAACACGAGGACCTGTTTAGATCTTATTCAAATGTTTATACTAATATGAAGAATTTATCAGACACAAAGACAAATGATTTTTGGAGGCGGGTGCTCCAAGAGTTTACCGACATACTTGGGAACCATAACAACCGAACCTTGAAAGCGATCCAATCTAGGGTGCTGAGGATTAAAAGATTTATCAAAATGTTCTAGCCATTCTAATACCACTTTATCAAACGAGACCCCCAGGGATGACTGATGAAATGATTGTAAGTGTTTATCATTGAACAAGAATTATTTTTGAAGAGGATTTACCAATTATACACTAATTGGAATTTTTTTTGTTATTTATTGTAGGAGGAAGCAGGCTGCACCTTGTTTCTAAAAAAAAACGGAATGTGATCCCATTTTTTTAACTACTACTTAATAATGAGACATAACTTTCGAGAATTTAACTCGGAAATGTTAGCACCTTATGCAAGTCTGCGAGGTCCACCAACTCCTTAACAATCGGATGAGGACTAAGGCTGATTATAAAAGATTTTGTGGGTATATTTCTTTGTAAACCCAATATTAGAAGAGTTAACCATTTCTTTTAGCAAACAAAATAAATAAAACAAATAGTTTAGGAGAGTAAATGCAATCTAGTAGAGAAAAGTAAGTAGATATGTTGGAGTGATTGATCTAGTTAAAACACATGAGTTTATATACTGGTGGTGAGTGATTTTCCTGTTGGAATTCAAAACCCAAGAAAACGGAAAACCGTTATCCGTTATAACTTTTCAACCGTTATAACAACATGGCCGTTATGCTACCGTTAAAGATCTAACGGCTAAGAAATAAAATGGACAATGCTTTATTGGTAGCACAACGGTGTGATGATCTAACGGATAAAATCATAAAACGGAAATTCGTTTTCCATTTTATAATTTGCTCAAAAAATGCACAAAAAAAACCAGTCAGATAACCTTTAAATAAGGCAACATAATATAAACTCAACATATCCGAGTTCCGAATCGACATAAAAGTTTTTATCTTAGCTTTCTATCACCAACCTCAAGCTCATACCACAAAATGGCTCGTTTCACCATTCAGGAAGAAAACCAATTGGTATGAAGTTATTGCAAAGTAATTGATATACCCAATATTAGATATACCGGTAGTGATAATTTATGGGCACTTGTTTTAGAAGATTTTTAATTAGTTCCCGGTTTAAATTTTAAACTCCAGAGCAAGACAAATGCTCGGAAATCTCATTATGATGATAAAGAGGAACTTTATATTTTTCATAAATTGTCTAACTCAATCGAATAATAGCATAGAAGAGGATATGACCGTATATGCCAATTAAAAGAGGTTTTCCGTTTATTCACTGTTGCGCAAACGAATTATTTGGACCGCGAATCGTATTTAATTTAACATTCCATGTAGCAAGAGTACTTAATTAATAGTTTATCTAATTAATTAATATCCTTTGGTTAAATATTTCCCAATTAATATGCTTAACTTAGTAACCACATATTTAAGGTTTTACATATATTGTACTGTATTCTTCATTTCAAATTTTTATTAGAAGGATTAATTAAATAAAAGTTAGATGTCCAAACATAACGGCTTATTGTCCATCAACAAAAATTCCTCCATCATCCTGGTACAAATCCTGATCAACATCTACCTCGTTTGTATCTTTTCCAGAGACCGTTTGGTTGTCTATGACATATCATGACATCTCACCATCCCTTAAACCTTGACCATGTCGTTCCCAAATGTGAGCACTAAGTCAGCACGTAGTCTTTTATGGAGGTATGGGTTTTGAAAGGCCTCACTTAGCAACCTTATTATTCCTACTATGGGTGGTTGTGGCCCATCCGACACATAACGCCATCTTAGGTCACGATGTTCATCTTCTACAACCATATTATGCATTATGAGGCAGACTCTCACGATCGGCTTCAAGTCTTGTTTTCGCAAATAGTTACACTTGTTGTGGATGATCTTAAATGTAGCTTGAAAAGTCCCAAATACCCACTCCACATATTGATATTTTTTAAGCATTTCGAGCATGCGAATTTCGTGAGAGCCCCGTATGATTGGACCAACAAGGAGAAACTTCTATAGATCGCATCCACCAAGTAGTATCCATGAGTATAGTGGTTCCCGTTCACGAAATATTGCCAAGGAGGTGCAAGACCGTTTAGTTGGTCATCGAATAAATTCGACGATTTCAAAACATTAAGATCATTGTTGGATCCGCCCATACCAAAATAACCATGCCAAAACCATCTATCATATGAAACAACGACCTCAAGAACAACAGTGGGGTAATTTTTCAACCCAGTGTGCGTTCCTGCATCCGCCATCGGAAAGACCCTCTAACTTCAGTGCATACAATCGAGGATACCAAGCATCCCCGGGAAACCTCATGCTACATTCTCACTCATTAACCACTTGGTATCTTCAATCATGAGATATCTCATATATTCATTGTTGAACCCAAACATAACAGCGTCAACAAACTTCTTAACGTAATAGTAGTTAGTGGATGCAGCCATACGGGTATAGTCGTCCATGTTATCTGGAGCAATACCTTTGCATAGGCACTTCATCACGGCATACATTTTCATATGTGGTCTATGTCCTGGGATCCTAGCAGCATCATACCTCTGTAGAAAGTCTGGATTCATCGCACAAACCTTTTCCAAAATCCTTAGAAAAAGAGGAAGATACATACCTAAGCTGTGACAGACCAAAAAATTCCACCTCCGGCGTTATGCGCTGGGCAGTCCAGAACTCCCCAACGCGCCACTCAAAAGACAGTGACCGGGCCTTATAGATTCACTTCTCACATGGAAAATACAGGTCGATTTGTCTTTGTAGTATGATACTCAAAACGTAGTTTCCATACCGTTATAAATCACCCTTGTTCTGCAAAGATTACAAGGCTATTAAAGCCAATGATGAATGCTTTTGGAACGCATCACATACTTACCAGTATTTTCCAGGCCTAAGTCATTCCTTGGAATCACGCATAGGCCATTGTAAACTTACTTTCTTTTTTCTTAACTCTGCTTCGACTTATGAACTAGGTGCGTGCACTTATCTTGCTCTTGCCAAGGGTGCATCAGCTATGCATATGTCATTCTCATCGTATCGCTGGATAAGAAGTATGAACATCTATCAAATGCAATGTAACTACCTCATCAAGTGTGGCAACAATCATCTCTTGCCTCGAACTGTCGAGCCAGATGATATGAGTTACCAAAATATTGCAATCACCTCAAAATTAGATATGAGCGACAAGGTGCTTCACCTCAATGCATTGCATTGCAGCTTCCTACATACCCAACCCATACCTTAAAGGTATCAATTAAGACCGTAGTTCATCCGAAAGTTCATTTCGAATGGGACAAGCAACTTAAGCCTATTAAGGAAAAACCAAGATTGATGCCAAGGGCCAATCGTTTTGAAAGTATATGCTTAGGCATATGATATCCACGTATAATAATTTCTAACTTATGTGGCAAGGCCAAAGACCAAGCAAAGCCTAGTCCGTATAGACTAAGGGACTTTCGCAAGATATACACCAGCTTGTGCATAACTATTGTCTTTTAGTATGCAAATATGCATTCTCGAGTACGCAACACGAATGAATGATGCTTTAATTCAAGCTTCATCGTCTAAGCTATAAGCATATTGATGCTTACGCATCAAGTATGCACCAACATATAGGCCATATCGCATAATTGTGCATTACCGCTCATGTACATTCAACCAATCCCCCTTCCCTATATACATCTTAAGCGCATTTCCATATATTTGGAAAAGGAGGGTAAGGGACATCCATCAACTGCACATACCAACTTCCACCACTTTCACGACAAGCATAATAGTGCATTATCACTATGATGTTTCCTTGGGTAAGCTACACGAGACAATGATGCTTCCTTGGGTAAGCTTCAAATTCTAACCAACACCTCCCCTTTATATATGTCTTGCCAGCATTTCCACAAGTATGGAAAAGGAGGATAATAGGCATTCATCTAATGCACTAATCCAAATACACCTTTCTTGCCAATGCCATAGCCAAAGAAGCTTCCTTGGGTAAGCTTCATAGCGACATGGATGCTTCCTTGGGTAAGCATCCTAAGGTAAACTTTATAAGGTCGATGTGATGCTTCCTTAAGTAATCATCATAAATTTCCAACCAACGCCTCCTCCATATATATGTTTCACTAGCATTTCTATGAGTAAATAAAATAAGGGGAAGAGACATTCATCCACTGCAGGCCATTTTAAACGCAAAATTTGGACAGTGATGCACCCTCGAGTATACATCATGGCATTGTGCCTTAGCACTATGAAGCTTGCTCAGGTAAGCGACAGAGTCAGTGATGCTTCCTTAGGTAAGCATCACAACATAGTGTCTTAGCACTTTAATGCTTTCCCGGGCAAGCAACATTCATTAATATGGCATACCTTCGTAAAGGCCAAGCATAATAATGTCGTAGCATCGTAATGCTTCCATTAGTAAGCAACATGGTAAGATGTTGTATCTCTGAGCAAGGGACAAGCCTAGCATCATAAAGACAAGACGATTTTGCAACCAAGCCAAGCGATGGATCCCCACCTTGATGCATCCCTGAGTAAGCTTTATAAGCTTAAGATGAAGCTTCATCCCTCCAATAATGGATCCTTGAGTAAGCATCATGCGAAAAATATGGGTGTTACATAAGCGGCCATGAAACTTCTTTAGCCCCCAAGTACAACCATCGTTAAAATAATCCTACATCATCCTTGTATCAGCCTCCTCATGACCTCTATGAATAGATCATCTGTTCCTAACTTCTCGTGGAACATGTTGATGTAAGTTATGACCACCTTGTAGCATAACCTGATAAAACATTAGAAGATCATCGGAATCATCCCGAGCATTAGCAAACGGAATCCCGTACTTAATGTTGAAATATTTTCTTAAATCTATGGTGCACCTGACAACAATAACAATGTTGTAATCAAACACTGATAATTGAAAAAAAAAATATAATTAAAAACAGTAACACTTGAAAACAAATAATACACAGTTAAACTATCACCAATTATACCCAATTTAAACTTATTATACCAAAGAACATACCACATCAAAACAAGGAAACAATAAATAAAACACGTAATTCAATTCACGATAAGTTTGCATGTTTTAATTCATACGTTAGGTGGCTCGAATAAATTAAACCCCAACTCCTGGGTATCGGCCACGAATTCCATATCAAAATTTAAATCTACACTATAATTTAAATAAGGGTTTGCACTTTTACTAAATTCAATAGAAGGATCTATAATATTTGGAGGCTCGACGTTACCATTACTATCCACAACAGGCAAAATCAGATGATATAAATTAGTTTGGTCTTCCAATATGGCAATGACTAAAAATTTACGGCTAATGCCCGCAGGAGTATCTAATCCCATCATAGAAATTTTGTCATGAAAACCGTTTTTATTTTGGGATTTTTCAGAACTAAATGGACACGTAGAAGTGCCGTATGTACAGTGAGGACCATACGCGTGACAGTCATAAAAAAGGTTCTTAAGCGCCCCCGCCTTTTAAAAAGACCCTTGTGCTAAGTCTTTCTATTGACTCTACAAAATAAAATATTAATATATATATATATATAAGTTACATCTGTAAAAACAGAACTGGATAATATTAAATAAAATAAATTTGAAATTCTACTAACCTCAGTACCTTGGATATGACTCTAATCTTCCCGTGTTTACGACCTCGACATACAATGCACCTCCCGCATCCCATCTGAGTTTAGATAAGGAAAAGACCAATGTACTACCGGAAAAGAAGATGTCATCTATAGTTGAGTATACACAAAGGATTCAGAATACTGGCAAGGAGGAGGTAGGGTCATAATAAAGCGAGAACTGCCGATGTGAACGACTCCAATCTCGTCGTGGTTGTCTACATGAGACAATTCAGGAAGCAAAGGTCCCATGCTTCTAGGTTTCCAATAACTTGCATACATAGTCTCATTTGCATGTGTATAATGCATGTTTTCCTCAATTTCCATGGTATTAGTTGTAAGAAAATCTGGAGGATTACAAGGAATTGTAATCAAACCCAAAATTTTCCTCAAACATTTCTCACTAAGAAAAAGTGCCGCATTTCTTTTATGTTCTACACCTGGATAATGTACTCTTTTTTGGATAAGGGTTCTTGCTATAATGATTTCATCATCATTTTAATGTGAATTGTTCAACCATGGTTTCCAAACAACATCTCCAAGGACACTCTCATATCCATCTGTCATTTAGCATTGTTTACAGAGTGTTTTTCAGAAACTCTTTGTTTCCTACCCTGTTTATGTTCATCTCTAAAAATATTAATTGTTGGGTACTCATCCTTATCTCTAACTGCTTCCTTCCTTGGTAATGGTTGACAAGTACAATAGTAAAAGTAGAACCATTACTCTAATATCATCGACATTCCACACATATTGGTGTCTTCTCCACTGCTAACCTCGTCCAAGTAGTATAAAAACTTACCATAGCAAAGGGAACCCCAGTCATATCTTGCAAGGTTTTCCAAACTAACCAAGTCTCTCAAAACACCCATCCAACCCTTTTAAATGTTAGTGGATGTGCTTCCCAAGAATACTTGACCAATAACCCAAAGTCGGAACATTCTTGTCAATTCTTTCCAATCGTTAGAGTTTTCTTCTTTCATCCTAGAGGTAAGATATGATGTAATCCAAGAGATTGGTATAACACTCGAACCGCTATCCCACCCGGGTCCCATGGAAAGCAAACCACCAAAGCACAAAGTATCATAACTTTCACATAAACTTTTATCTAAACGCCTCATCTTGGCCGAGGGGAATTCCCGTCAATATCACAAAGTCTAAAGGTTTCAACCCCAATTCAAATCCTAGAAAATAAAAAGTTTTAGTAGTCTTCCACCACCTAGCTATAAGAGCTGTGGTTAATTTATTATCCGAATTCTCAAAATTGAATGAAAATATTGAATAAAACCCAAAATTTTCTAGTGTTCGACGTGTCGTAACGTGGCTTTGAGCAACTATTTTGTAGAATTCATTAATCTTTGCTCAACTAATCCTGAACTTGATGCTTGGTGATTGTAAACCGGATATATGACCATCTCTACCAATTGTGGAAAATGCAAGGGTTTTCTCTATAACATAATAATCTAATGAAACAAAAAAGATCATAATCACAATCAAGAAAATACAACTTGAACATTCAACTAATACATTACAAAAAACGAATACATAATCACCATAATAGCAAATTGAACATTCAACGATATCATATAAAAAAAGTTGGGCACATAAAATTTTAACAAATCAACTAATATCTAAAATTTCTCCTCATTAAATCACCACAATTCATGAATTAACTAACATAAATCAATTCAATACATGTTATTGTTCCATATCCCTAACAAATTATCATGTGAATTGAAGAAATATTTATCTTAGGGTTTTAGGTTAAGAGTAATCTTTTGACCAAATTCGTCCAAAGAATAAGAAAAAAGATCCCCAAACGCTGAAGAAACGAACCACTAAGATGATTGTAATTATAACCAACTCTAAAAGTAAAAAATCAAAGAAATAAACCAAAGTGAAACATGGTTTCATTGAGAGAAGGAGGAGAAAACAGGGAGGAAAGGGAAAACACGTTCTCATGTATACTAAATTACAAAATGGACAACCATTGTCCGGTCTTTTTAGGTTGACTGGTCAGAACGGACAACTATTATCCGTTTTACATAAAACGGATTACGATTATCCGATTTTGCAGAAACGGACAATCATTTTCCGTTTTGTTGATGAAAAACAAACAACCATTATCCGTTCATTAGCACAATAAAGAATCACCACTGAAGCTAGGAGTTTCCCAGGCCGACATGGATGAGGAATTGGGAAGAGCTTGGGAAGCTCTACTAGAGTCAGTCTTATCTTTTTATCTTCTCTTCACCTCTTCGTTTTCCCACTACTTTGCAACCACCACCACTAGTAGTAATGGGTTCATGCTCATCTTATTCTCCCTATAAATAGAGAGCATTTCCTTTGTAATGTGATATCCCAATAAAAATTCTCATTCTCCTTCTTCTTCTTCTTCTTCTTCTTTATTTTTATGTTTTGTTTTGTTTACAACATGTTATCACGCACGTAGCCCCAATTACCTAGCAGTGAAATTCTTCTTTTTTTCAAAGACTGTTTTGGTTTGTTTTCGTACAAACTAACTCTATTTTATTTTAACTAGGGTTTCTGTCGTTTTTTTTTTTAAATCCAAATACGTAAGTTTGACTCTTTATAAACAAAACAAAAATGTATAAAAGGATTATATTGTGATTATATGATTTACAGTTGATGTAATCCTCTTCATGGTTGTTATCAACAATATAAATATTCCTAAGTTGTAAATCTTTATTTTAATCACTGTGGATAAACAAAAATCGGATGTATGAGATAAGTTCGGGTATGATATAATATCATGTCTTATTAATCAACTTTTTAAAAGATTTTTTTTAGTATTATTTCATATACTAAACTGTAATATATACTAACCTGGTTTTTGTTAGTTAATAACTCTTGGTTGTTTTTCTTTACTTTCACAGGTTTATGAATATACCTGGTAAGCGCTCCTAGATTGATTACATATTTTATTGTGAGTACGATGAACAATCCATCATTAAAATCTATTTTTGTTTTAAGAAAAGCTAGTGGGTATTGGATTTTGATGTTTACATACCATTGTACTGTTTTGTCACACCACCTTCCTTATGCCAAATTAATTTGGGGAATAATTAGTTCAAAATGTTACGGTTTACATTATCAGCATCTTTAACAAGCGGAATATAATGGCCGATTTTTTGGTTTGATATATATGAAATATCATATAACAAATATTGGTTATTTGATGACCGGATGTTGGTCGGTTGTCATCCAAGCAAAATTATTTCAAGTCTTTTCACTTATAATTATAAATAAGAGTATGGTAATAAGATGAGTTCGATCCACAAGGAGATATGAGTTGTCAAGTTATTTTGATTACTTATGTAAACAAGGGGAATTTTGGTTGCAATTATAACTAAATTATACTAAAACAAATAGATTAAAATAAATGAGTATCAGAGATAAAAAGCATTAGTTAGAGGTTTCATCTTCCATCTTCCAACATGTTATCATTTGAATCAAACTCAACATTCATTCACTCTCAATATCAATAACCCTAAAGCATCCTATCACAGGCTTACTCCGGCAAAAATTCTTATTATCATCAAAGGCGCAAGAGACACTCTTTGAATCTTTTTCAACGAATACCTTGGCGCAAGAACCACTCAAGTTTAACCCAACGAAAGCAATGGTCTTTGTGAGTTGAGGTTATTCTAAGCAACCCGACGCAAGAGCAACACAGATTTAACTTAGGTCATGCTTCTACAAATAACTATATGGTAACTTCCCGTCATTAACAACTATGTCATGATACTTGTAACAAGGATCTTTCGACAATTCCTGATCTCAAACCCTAGTTTATATATAGATATCAATGCATGATCATTTAATTCGCGACTTAAATAATCAAGCAATCAATCAAACATGGCATTATAAACGGTAGAACATGAACGATACTGAAGAGATTATGAACATATGAGAATGAATACTTCAATTAATAAACATGTTTTCCAACTTAGGACTACGTCTCTAACCAATAAGAAGGTTAGTTTATCATGGATTTCTCAAAATCCATGATGAACTATATAAGCAAGCAAGTAAAGCAAACCCTAGAAATCGTGATGATCGGTCGCAACTCCAAGCCCTATCTCCTTATTCTCCTCTCCAAGCCTACAAATTAGTATTCAAAGATGATATCTTCATGTCCTTGGAGTCTCCTTATATAGTAATTGTTGGAGAAAATGAACTCAAAATGTTGTTTTGGTCTTGGTAGGAATGGATCTTAGGACCAAAAAGTCACTAAGGTACACTAGCTCATTTTCACTTTTGTGAATGAACCTTTAGTCCCACATTGGAGAAACTAAAGATGATTCCTCTCCTTATTACCTAGAAAGTTGCATCTAAGGGAGGGTCCCTTAGGGGTTTAGACACTTTTAAGGTTGGGGGAGGACTAAGGCTATGGGCTAGTTGGTGCAACCATACTTTTCACACACACGCAGTGCTTCGCACCGAAACACGCACGATGTCCGTCTGGCCGGTCGGCTCGGGCTCGGGTGCGGGTGCGGTTGCGGTTGCATTTTGCGGCTTGCAGACTTGTGGACTTGCGGATGCGGCTGTGGCTGTGGCTGTGGATGTGGGTGTGACTGTGGCTACAGCTGCGCGTATGAGTGTGGTTGCTGGCCAACAAGACTTACCGTTTTGAACAAAATATATTTCATTAAAATAATTTAAGAGTAAAGTAAATTTTGTTTTAAATGTGGGGGGCGTCTGACCCGGCGAGATTTAGCTGAATTAAAAAGAGAATAAATTGACCGTTTTAATTCTGTTTCAAATTTATGTCCGTGCTTCATGCACGGAATTGATTTTCATTCAGTTGCAATTAAAACTATTCTCTTCTTTTGTCTATAAAAGAAAAACGAATTCTTCGTTTCAACTCACTCCAGAAGCAGCTATTATCTTGTCTTCTTTTCCCCTCTTCTTGCTTTGTTTTACGCACTACTTGTTTATTTCCCTTCCATCCAAATTGATGTTGAGTTCGTTTGAGGTGACTAGTATTGTGCTTATACTAGTCATAACGGGCAGTTCTATCCTACACACATCTCCGTTGTAGGGGTATAGCATCTCTCATTCTTGAGGAGTACCCGCGGACTATTGTGTTAAGGATAATTTGCTGAGCATGTGGCTCTGTCCATTGTGTGATATCAATTCAGTGATTTCTTAACCTTAACAACTTCTTCTGTTTAGTGCTTTTTATTGTTGCAGATCCAACAATCTTAAAACAATATTTACTTCTTTTGTAACAATGGGTAAAAAATGATGTGGACAGACCAGAAAAATTCAGTTGTAAAGATTTCAAAAGATGGCAATCCAAGATGTTGTTCTTTATGAGTTTTCACATGTTAGATGAATTAGTTCTGAAATCCTTTGATGAGAGTTTAAATGATGCTGGAAATGAAAGGGAGTTGGAAAGTTGGGGTAGACAGAACTATATGTCCAAAAATCATATTCTGAACTGTTTAGAAGATGCACTGTATGATTTCTATAATGTAAAAGATAACTTTTCTGCTTATGATTTATGGGCTGCTTTAGAAGCGAATACCAAGGCTGAAACTGTTGGTAGTAAGAAATTTTTGATAGCTAGGTTCCTGGTATACAAAATGTCAAATAACAAATCTGTGGTTGATCAATCCCTTGAACTTCAGCGTATTATCAATGAAATTATCGCTGAAGGTATGGTGATAGATGAAACGATTCAAGTGTCTGTTGTGATTGAAAAATTACCTTCTTCCTAGTATGAATATAAACGAAGATTCAGACATGAAACTGGTGAAGTCGGTATAGTTGAGTTGGGTAAGAATATTCAAGTGGAAGAATTGTTGTGCTCCAAAGACAAGAACGTATCTTCCGCAAGGGAAAAGTCCAACATGGCTCATGTAATTGAACACAAGTCTTCCAATACTGATAAGGGCGAAAGCATCCAGCGCAACCCTAATCCTGGTCATCACAAGAAAGGTATGTTTCAGAAACCCAAATCTTGCATTGGTAAAATAAAGGTGCCTGTTATTTTTACGGAATTCCTGGCCATATGGAAATGCACAGTAGAAAACGTAAGGACTTTAATAAGAAAAACAATGCTAATTTGGTTGAAAACAACAAGAACAAGTTTTATGGCACGGTGTCTGAAGTCAATTTGGTAACCAATGAGAGAGACTGGTGGGTAGACTCTGGTGCTACCAAGCATGTCCTTGGAAACAGAGATATGTTAACCTCCTATCAAAAGGTAGGGAAGGGGAGTAACTCTACATGGGTAACTCGTCCGCAGCACAAGTTGCGGGAAAAAGCAAAGTTGGCTAAAGCTCACTTCTGGCAAAACTCTCACATTGAATGAAGTTCTTCATGTTCCAGACATCTGTAAAAATCTTGTATCTTGTGGTGTTTTAGATGATAAGGGTATTAAATGTGTTTTTGAATCTGGGAAAGTTATTATCACTAAGGGTAAGGATTATGTAGGAAAGGGTTATAAGACTGAGAGTCTCTACAAACTAAATGTAACCTCTATTGAAATGAATAAAATTAATTCTTCTGCTTATGTTTGTGTATCATTGAATGTTTGGCATGGTAGACTTGGACATGTAAACTATAAGTTAATGAATAAACTGGATAGCATAGGCTGCATACCCAAATTTAGTTTGGATAATGAACATAAATGTGAAATATGCGTAGAATCAAAATATGCTAAAACATCTTATAGGAAGAATATTCAAAGAAATTCTAAACCCTTAGAATTAATTCATTCAGACCTAGTTGACATGAAATCAGTTCAAACTAGAAGTGGTAAGAAATGGTTTGTCACTTTTATAGATGATTGTACGAGGTACTGCCACATATATTTACTTAAAGGTATGGATGATGCCTTAGAAGCCTTTAAGATGTATAAACTAGAAATTGAAAACCAAATGAGTGCTACCATTAAAACTGTTAGGTCTGACCGTGGTGGTGAGTATGTAATCCCTATAGGATATTTTTGCATAGAACACGTCATTATACATGAAGTAACCCCTCCTTATTCACCACAATCTAATGGTGTGGCTGAACGGAAGAACCGAACCCTTAAGGAGATGATGAATGCCATGTTAATTAGTTCAGGATTACCAGCAAACTTGTGGGGGAAGGCCGTCCTCTCATCTTGCTATGTCTTGAACAAAGTACCCTTTAAAGGATTAGACAAAATTCCATATGAGTTATGGAAAGGTAGACAACCTTATTATGCATACTTTAAAGTATGGGGGTGTTTGGCTAAGGTTTTCATTTCTCCACCTAAGAGAACCAAGATAGGACCCAAAATTGTTGACTGTGTCTTCATAGGGTATCCTGAACATACTATTGCATATAGATTTATGGTTGTAAGTTCTGAAATTTCTGAAATTGGTGTGAATATATTATGGAATCTAGGGATGATGTGTTCTTTGAAAATATTTTTCCAATGAAATCTGATTCTCGCATGATATGCGTTGATCCCCTAGATGTCCCTTGGACTAGTCAGACATTACCTTTAGAGGAAGATGAATTTGAATCTGAGCCTAGAAGAGGTAAAAGACTTAGAATTGAAAAAACTTTTGGGCCAGACTTTATAACATGGTTAGCTGAGACTGATCCACATACTTATATAAGCCATCGCTTCTTCTGAAGCTCCATGGTGGAAAGAATCCGCCATTAGTGAAATGGATTCCATTATACAGAATGGTACTTGGGAGATTGTATATTTCCCTCTAGGGTGTAAACCTATAGGTTGTAAATGGATCTTCAAAAGGAAACGTAAGGTAGATGGAACTGTGGAAAAATACAAAGCTAGATTAGTATCTAAAGGATATAAACAGATAGAAGGTGTAGATTTATTTGATACTTATTCACATGTTACAAGAATTACTTCCATTAGGATGTTAATTGTTATTGCTGCCATTCATAACTTAGAGATATATCAAATGGATGTAAAAACAACTTTTCTAAATGGTAAATTAGATGAAGAAATTTATATGGACCAACCTGAGGGATTTGTAGTGAAAGGTTGTGAAAACAAAGTATATAAACTGAAAAAATCTTTGTATGGTTTGAAATAAGCACCTAAATAGTGGCATGAAAAATTTGATCATGTAAAGTCAATGAATCTGACAAGTGTGTTTATACTAAACTTTTAAATGATGCCTGTGTGATTGTATGCTTGTATGTTGATGATATGCTTATACTTGGTACAAACATGGATGTAATTAATTCCACAAAGAGCATGCTAAATGAGAACTTTGACATGAAAGACTTAGGCCCCGCTGATGTGATCTTAGGGATGAAAATTAGAAGAAATTCTAATGGATATAGTCTTAGTAAATCTCATTATGTTGAATCTGTGCTTAAAAAATATAACCAGTTTGATTGTAAACCTGCTTGTACTCCGTATGATCCTTGTTGTAGACTCAAAAAGAATAAGGGTAATGGAGTTTCACAACTTGAATATTCACGTGTTATAGGAAGTCTGGTGTATTTGATGAACTGTATGAGACCAGACATTGCTTATGTTGAGAGTAGGTTGAGTAGGTATACCTGTAATCCGTGGAAGGAGCATTAGGATGCACTTATTAGAGTGTTAAGGTACTTGAAGTACACTTTAAACTTTTGTTTAAATTATCAGAGATACCCTGCGGTCCGTAAAGGATTTTGTGATGCAAACTGGATATCAGACTCATAGGAGTCTAAGTCTACGAGAGTCTATGTTTTCACTCTAGCATGTGGGTATGTATCTTGGAAGAGTTCCAAACAGACATGTATAGCTCGATCCACTATGGAATCGGAGTTTATTGTGTTAGATAAAGCAGGAGAGGAAGCCGCTTGGCTAAGATGATTTTTAGAAGACATTCCTCTTTGGCATAGGCATGTGCCAGCTATATCTATACATTGTGATAGTCAAGCTGCAATAGCTAATGCTAAAAACAACAACTATAATGGGAAGTCTATACACATTCGTAGAAGACATAATTCCCTAAAACAACTAATCTCAAGTGGCGTTATTTCTGTTGACTTTTTGAGGTCTAAGGAGAATATCGCGGACCCTTTGAAGAAAGGTTTGTCCAATGAGATAGTTAGTAATGCATCGAGGGGGATGGGGCTTAAGCTCATTAAATAAACTTGCCATGAAAGATACTCAACCTTGATGATTGGAGATCCCAAGATCAAGGTATTGAATGAGACAAATAATTTTGGTGGGTTAAAGGAAACACTATCAGAGAATTTCATTATTTGTCCCTTCCCTATGGTGTAGACGTGATAGTGTGACTCTATGTGAAGGATGACTTTTAAAAAGTCTTAATGAGTTTTATAGTTTCAATTTAAGATTGAAGTGGGGTGTAGCAGTAAACACTCTTGATAGAACTCACCTATCTGAATGAGGAAGTGAGACGCTTTCTGTGAGAATTCAGTTGAATCTCTAGAGCATTCTGAGAAGCGGGATGCATCCATGGCCAAAATGGACACAACGGCACGAACTTGACAGCACCTAGAGAGATATCATGCGTGGAAGTTATTGATGAACTACACCAAACGATGGCAAATCAAGACATCGCGTTCACTGTCCATCAAGTAGTTCCGGTAATTTCTTACTAAGCAAAGGTTCAAGACCTTATGGACACCTATTGCATATAGTGGTATTTCTCGCTTTCTGATTTCTGATTTTCATTCATATGGGGGATTGTTGGAGAAAATGAACTTAAAATGTTGTTTTGGTCCTGTTAGGAATGGATCTCAGGACCAAGAAGTCACTACGGTACACTAGCTCATATTCACTTTTGTGAATGAACCTTTAGTCCCACATTGGAGAAACTAAAGATGATTCCTCTCCTTATTACCTAAAAAGTTA